>CAJVPZ010000363.1:0-20266 GCA_910592135.1 Racocetra fulgida | reverse complement strand
CTGGAGATAACAGATTGTGAGTCTGTAAAAATGTGTACAGTACAGGATTTGGGTACAGTACTAATTGCTGATAATATGGCAATAAGCTCTGCTTTGAAAGAGTATGGCTAGTATTTAATTTGTGCTTGGAATTTATGTATTATATTATTCTGTGAGGTTTGTACCCATCCAATACCCATAGAGCAGTTTGGTAAGCCAAGATCTAACACAGAGCCATCTGTATAGAAAGTAATTTCTGAAAGATGTAAATTAGAGTTTGCAATAGTTTGTAAAGTATTAGTAAGTGATCAAGATTCAAATATAGATAGAATTAAAAAAGTGTTATAATAAATATTAGGAGCAGATGGAATATGAAGACAATGGCAGATAGCAATTGAATATATCAGATCTAAGAAGTTAGTATAAGGTTTGACAGTTTTGTTTTAAGAATTATAAGTACAAAAAATTTTAGATGCAATATTAATTGGAATAAAGAGTGTACAGGTATTGGCAATAAGGTTTGAATTAAGAGAACAGCCAGAACAAGGAGTAATATCAATAGGGAGAGTAGGATATAATTTAGTAAATTGTGATTGAAAAGAGCATTGCCAGTATGTTATGAGTACAAAACCAGTTGAGGTAATCTGTCTTTTGGCTTTGCCAATAACTATCTGATTTTCAGTAGTAGTAATAAGTCATGGTTTTGGCCTTAAAGAGAAGTGTCCAGTAGTGTAACTGAAATAATTATTATCAGGAAGATTGTAGTGATCATAAAGTGTTCTATTAGATTCATGATTGGTTACTTTGTTTTTAAGAGTTATGAACCATAATGGTTTTCTTCCTTGAGGGATTTTATAAAATCTGAGTGCAATATACTCCTAGCTAAGAAGGCAGGAGTTGTCAAATGTTGTAAGTTGGTCTAAATATAGAATATAGTATTTGCAAAGTTGTTGCTTAAAAGTACTATAGTTAAGATGTGATGATAATATAGCTTCAAGAAATAGTGAGCCTTCTTGAGGAGTATATGGGATATTGTAAATTGGATTATGTGTAATTGTTATATCAAGATGCTTAAAAAGTTGAATCACTTTGTAATTAGTTGTATTTTTGTTAGGTAATTCAAAATATTTCATCTTCCTTACATATCACAAACTATAATGTAATATTGAAATTTTTAGAAAATTTTAATTAAATTTGATAATTTTAGATATAAATTCTCTAGAATTTAGAAATTTTAGAAAATTTGAGTTGATATTTAAAATTTTAAATTTTTTGTGAAAATTTTAGATCTAAATTTTTTGGATCCCTGGTCCTAAACCATTACATTACCCTACTTTATTCAATTTTCTGACACCCAAGCTGTTAACAAAAAACTTATTGATATCTGGTTGATCTATCTAACTATCGACAAAGCTATAACTCTTATATAGAATCCTTTTGCTTGTGGTAGTTTGGTGGATGCAAATAATGAAGCTAGATTCACATTAAGCTAGCAGCAAAGACAAAAGAGAAAGAACTAATTTTCATCTTCTCTCTCTTATATAGTTATTTATTATAACCTCATACTAATATCACTTAACCAAACTCACTACAATATATTATACTCATAACTGTTTAGTTAATCAAATTGATATTTACCCATAATACACTATATTTACAAATTATCTATATTTATAAATTAATTAATTTGATACTTATTAACAATACCTTATACTTATATTATTGACACTATGAGTATGGGTTATGATCTTATGACAAATAAATGCCTTATGACTTTGTTTACAGCATCTTAGATACGACCAAGAATTTGTCGATTGGATTAAAAATATAACTTAAGTTGAAATTTCAAAAAATTAAAACTTAATTAATTCGAGTTAACAGTAAATTAACAGATTAAAAAAATAGCTAAGAAGTGATGCATTAGCAAATAATAATCATATGGGTAATCCTAGTTCTAGCCAAAGAATCCAGTATATACAAAAGAAAAATAAGTAGAAAATTTAATAAAATTGCTAATTCAGAAATTTGCAGTATAAATACTAATATAACCAAATTTAGCAAAAAATATATAATAATAATATATATGTTATTCTGATTATATCGACATTTTTGAGTCATTAGTAAAAAAAAATTTAAAATGTTGATACAGTGAGTTATACTGACATTTTATATTAAAATTTTGAAAAAAATGTTAATATAGAAAGATTTTACTATGATGTCGTTATATTCAGATGTTGGTATAACCAGAGTGATATATATAATATAAAATAGAAAAATAGCAAAGCATTTTGTACTCTACTCTATTCTCCCTTAATAGAATTCTATTATTATATAGTAGCTTGAATATCTCTTTACTATCAGCCTGCATTATACAGATGTAAAAACTATTAAATAAGATCATATAATTATAAAGCTTCTAATTCACAGCTAGTTAGCATTTATATAAGTAGAAAACTATTAGCTAATACCAATTATATATCAAATATACTGATATATGCTATATATATCAAATATACTAATATATATTATATATCTCTTCAATTATACATTAAATACATTAATGTATATTATATATCTCTTTAATAAAGTTTAAATATTACACTGAAATGTGTTCAACAAATATATTATATATGAATTAAAAATTATGATTAATGAAATCAAAGTAAAAAAAATTAATATAAACTAAATTAAAGTATTAAAATAGTATATTTAACAATTAAAGATTTTTTAGAATATTCATCATCTATTATAAATACTCTTGAATTATCTGACTTGCTAAAGTAATTACAACTTATTCAGAAACTAATAATATAAAGAAAATTTTTTAACATACACAGTATATATTGTATATAGATATTAATTTGCAAATCTTTATAATGTATAAATCAAAACAATTTATATAGAACAAAAATTTAAATACTGCCTAGGATTAGGATAAGGATAAGTTTGAGATGGAGGCAAGAAATAGCTTATACTAAAATTTCGCAAGAAATTTTTTTAATTAATATCTAAAACTAATTTTTTTTTTTTTAAATAATAATGATGAGACTATGTCTCTGTTTTTATTAAAATTTAATTAAAATCTTTTATACAGAAAAGAATTACAACTTAAACTTCATACTATAAGATAGCAAGAAAAGAAACTCAGACTAGTTTATCTGTAGCCTAAACCAACTAAAGTAGCCATGGCTTATCTAGATTTGTAGATTAGAAATTATATATATTAGACTTATTTGGTACTTAATCTATAAAGGATATTAAAGTTCTAATTTAAAGCAGGCTAGATCTAAAGATAAATTTTGAAAAGATTGAGAAGATAAAGAATTATAAAAAGATGATGAAAGAGGTGCAGTATTATCAGTAGGTTGAATTTGAGAGTGAGAAATACAGTAGAGTAACTAATTTTTTAAAGAATATATTTATTTTATATTACACCTGATTATGTGATCTGATTGACTCTCTATATATCTGTATTCAGACACACCATATACAAATAAAAATTCTCTAATATAAAAATTCTAAATTAGTTATTATTAATATAAAAGAATTTAAATTAGAAACTATTAATATAAAAGAACCTCTTATCTCTTTATATATTTTGCAAGTAAATTTGCTTGTAAATTTTACTTATTGCATAATTATTAAAAAAGTAATTTAAAAAAGTTTTTTAAAAACTATTTAAATTAATTTTGTAATACATTTAGAGAATTGCTATTTCTACCCCCATTTTTGCTAATGCCACCCTCAAATATCATAAAGTGCTCTGAAATAGATATTCTTATTAAGTAAACCTTTCTTATAAGCTTAATAAAAATTGTTCATCAGACCTTTCTGGTTCTAATAATAATAAAACCATTATACTCAAATCAGTAGTTCCTAAGTTATTTATATCCAAAGTTAGTTAACTTTTATTTACTTTTAAATAAAAATTATTAGTCTGACTTTAATCATTAGAACCAGAAAGGCCTGATAAACAACTTTTATTAAGACTAAAAAGAAGGTTTTCTTAATAACAATACCTCTTCTAAAGTACTTTTTAAATTTTAGGGGGTGTCATTAGCAAAAATGGAGGTGGAAATAGCAATTTCTTATATTTATTATAAAATCTATATTAATAATCAAAAAAAGCACAACTCTCCTTAATAATCACTTATGCCAAACTTACAGCTAATAAAAACAAAACTTGTTAAAGAAAAATAGAAGAGACAACTACGAATAATAGTTTTTACAAAGGTCAAAATGCTTTTATTTCTTTTAGACTTCTCTGTATATTCAGCATGCAAGTTAAAAGTGTTTTTATTTAAAATAACTAGCAAGAAAGTGGTGTCTTTATATAAAAAATTTTAATAAAAATATTGTTTCTGCTAATAATGTTAAAAATAGTTAGTTTAAAAAGAACAACAAACAAGTTTTCAACATTTTTTTTACTAAAATTTAAAGCTATTTGCAATTTAAAACTTTCTTTCATACTTCACTTTTGGCTTTTACAAAATTTTATCAAAAAGTAAAAAAAATAGTATACTTCTATCAAAAGATTAATAATAACAATTGCTGCTGAAAAAGGAAAAACATGTATATGTATATATGTTTACTTTAGGATAAATAGTGTAAAATCATATATAGATTAAGGTATAACTGTAAAATAAGTCATAGTTGAGAAATAGGAAATAGCTGTAAAATACTGCAAAAACTTGCTAACCTATTTAGGATATATTAACTTTGAAGCTCTACTTTAAGAACAGATAATTTTTAATATTTTTATATTCTGAATATAGACATAAATAACTAGTATAGAGTTTAGTCTAGCTTATTTGTAATACTATATAATTTTTATATTTTTGTATAGATTTAATAGTACTATCTTAGTTTTGTTTTTTTTGTTTTTTGTTTTTCTTGTTTTATTTGATTTTATTTGTTTAAATAAACCAGAATTTAATGTTGAGATATTTTCCTATTTTTGTTTTGTCTTTTGAATCTGTATTTATACTTCATTTTTGTAAAAAAGAAAGTTAATTTTAATATAGTATATAGTATTAGTCTATAATCAAAGGATATTCTCTAATAATTTAGAGACTTAAAGAGAGGCTTTAAGTTTATTATAACAGGTTATATCTGAAGTAAGTTAATTTTTGAATAGATTAATATAGCTAGTGTTAGAAAATATAAATTTCTTAGTATAGTTTAACTGCTAAATTATAAAAAAAATCTATATTAATAATAGCTTGGTATTAGTTAGAAATTTATATATTTAGAATTACTATATTATTAAAAATAAGATTTAATTTATAGTGTTATAGCACTATAGTACTAAGGTATTGTAACCAATTAAAATTTAAGATCAAATATAATATGCAAATCACTTCTTTGTATAACAAAAATAATAAATTTTTAAAAAATTAGTTATATTTCAAAATTTTATTTAAAAAACCATCTTTTGTGTTCTAATAAAAAAAAGTTCTTATAAAATTTTAATATAGCTTATACCCTGCCTAACCTTAACCTCTGCTTTAAATTAAACTAATTAAAAGGTTTATTTTTTGTAAAGATTAGATTATTTTAATTTATATGTTATACCAATTTTGTATTTACATAGAATAGCACTACGATACTATAGTACTATAATAATATTTTCATTAAAAATAATATAATATTTAATAATAAATAATTTTTAATTTAGATTTTGAAGCCTATATAGCTTATTAGTTAAACTTACAAACCTCTACAAATAAGGTTAATAGTTTAAATCAAGCTGAAAGCAAATTAATATTTGTTTTTATAACTTTTGAGAGCCAAATTGAATATGAAGCCTTGTCAAATACAGTAAATAACTAGAATAAGAATTCTTAAAAGAAGACTCAAATATAAAGTAGGCAGCACTATATGTAACTGCAGCATTATAAAAGACTTTAGTTATAGTAATAGCATAAATAAATCCTAAGATATAGGGCAGTACCAATATCTTTTTTTTTTTTTTTTTTAAGGTGAGGTTTTGCTTTTATCTTTATTAATAATTTGTACTGAGAATCTATTAGGGGTTTCTCTGATCTATAAGACTGATAATTACAAATTTTTTACAAAAATAAGACTCAAACTATAGATATTTAGCTATCTAATTTATCTGCAATCTAAACCTATTAGAGTGGTTAAAAACTCACCTAGATTCTATAATATATAATATTATTAGTGGGTGTGCTATATTTTATCCAAGTATTTATTTATGTGGAGGCTTTCTTTATTGCTTTTCTGAGTGATGGACAGTTGTTATCTATATGTTGTTGGTCAGATAAACCATAGTAGCAGCTATAGGTATATTGCATTCTTGGTCGCGAGTTGTTGGAAGTAGGTGCAGTATTTGGTCTTGTTTGGTTTCTATTAATATATGTAGGTATATTGTGTTGTTGTTTCTAGTTTGATAACTTTGCACAGTATGGTTTTCAGGTTAGATTATATATATTCTGAGATAATTGCAGAAGCAATAAGATAGTGGTATTTGTTGCTGTTTTGTTAGAGTCTGTATATTCTCTGATAGTTTGTATAAGTGCAGTAGATATGAATCCTTGTATTGTTGTCCAAATATTTGTATTATTTCTAGTATAATTGTTAAGCGATAGGCTTGAATGAGAAGTAAGTTTATAATGTAGCTCTTGATATTGCATGTTTGTTATATCAAGTCTTGAAGAATGCAGAAATTGTTGTATTGTATTAATGATAATTGTATTAAGATTGGCTATATTTGGGCATACAAGCCAGTGCATTTAACTTTCGTGAGCATTGTATGAGATGCAATTGATATCTGGGAAATAATGAGGATATAGTGCGTGTAGATTTGATAGTATAGGTAGTATATTAAACATAAGTTTAGTTTTGAAAGTTTTTTCTTAGCAGAGTTTAAAATTAGTATAAAAGGATGATTTTTTGTGGTTGTTGTTTAGATAAGCCAAGTAGCATTCCAATCGATTTGTGTTGCTAGAGGAATAATATTTTTAATTCGATGTTAAGAAGACCACATTGCTATAATATGGCTATTACAAATGTTCTTAATAGATTTACAGGTTGGTTATTCAAATGCATAGGTTGTATATTGTAGATAATATGATGAATTGTAAATGTTATTGTGTAAAAATTCAAGATCAGTTGTATGGTTTTGATTTTTGGCTAAGCTATCAGCTGTGTCATTGAATGTGTTATTACTATGTGCAGTAATTTTTTGAAGCTTAATTGTTAGGTTGTAAGATTTAATGAGGTTTAATAATGTATGCCAAATTGGCCAGTAATTGTATAAATATTATTTGTTTAATCCAGGTAGCTGTTAAGTGAGTTTGTTGAACTTGGATATCACAGACTGCAAATCAGTATAGATGGTGATACTGCTGTTTCTTAGACATATATAAATTGCTAAAAAAATTGCAAGTAGTTCAGCCTTATAAGAGGAGGGCCAGAGTTGAATTGTGGCAGAGTAGCTGTATAGTATTATGTTATCAGCTGTTTGAACCTAGCCAATACCTATTGTACATCATTCTATAGTAATATCATTAACTGATCTATTTGTATAAAATGTTAGTTGTGTATATGTTGTGTTGTTTATTGCTATTAGTTGTAAGATTTGTGAGGGTTGGTTGTTTTTGAAGATTTCTAGTACTGCATTGTTGTAGATTGTAACTGTTGGTAGTCTTGGTATTGTAGTTAGGTGTCGTAGTGCAATTAAGTATATAGAGTCTAGTATATTAGTGTGAAGATTGAGTTTGTTAGAGGTGTTGTTATTTGTTTTTCTATATAAAAGTTTATTAGATAGGTTAGCAGAGATGTTAAGAGTGTATATGTTTTGAATTCGGTTAAAATTTAGTAGACATCCTGTACAAGGTTTACAGATGTATATAGGTGATGGGTAGAGGCTAGTATGTGAATAGTCGAATTCAATTTGCCAATGTATAATGGATATTGAGTTGTCATGATAGTTATATCTTCTAGCTTTATCTAGAATTATGTTGTTATTATTATTGTAAGAAATTAACCAAGGTTTGGGTTTAGTTTTGTAGTATTCCGTATTAAAGGATAAAGTGTTTGTATTTGGCAATTGAAGTTAAGTATTCATTAATCTAGTTTGTTGATTTGTGATAATGCTATTTTCTAGTACTGTAAACCATAATGGTTTATGACCTTTAGGTATATGTTGTAGCCAAGATGAGATATGTGACTAGTCAAGTAGAACAGTATTATCATATGATGTGAGTTGTTTAAGATATATAATATTTTTTGTATATAGTTGTTTCTTGAAGGATAGATATAATTTGTGTGTGTTCAGAACTTTTTCAATAGGCATATAGGGATATTGAAGTGTATGGATTTGTGTGAAATTAGAATGTGTATTGATATTAAATTGAAGTTGGTTTAGTAGTAGTATAACTTTATAGATAGTAGTATTCTTATTTGGTCCATCAATAAGAGGTTGTGGATGTTGAAGAATATTGGTAGTTGACCATAGGTTGTTTTGTAGTTGTTGTAATCTAATGTGTGTACTAATACCTGTAAGGTTTTGGTCATTAATTCTAAGTAAAAGGTTGGAGATATGATGTTGTAATTGGATGTCCAAATGTTTTTGATTCTATAAATATTGTGGTTAAGCATAATGCTATTAGGTGTTGATATAGATAATTTAGCTTTGTGTTTGGCTGTAGTGAAGTATGAAGATAATATTGAATTGCAAATAGTTCTTGGGATTACTATATTGTGAATACAGTATTCAATAGTTGGAATAATAACATTGTTAATAATGTAAGTGGCCTGTTTGTCTGTTATGTTTTTGGTTTTAAGTATATTATTAAGTTCAGAAGCTTCTTGTTTGATAAGTTTAATTTGTTTATTATATTTTAGGGTAGCTGTAAACCAACAGCCTAAAAATTTGAATGGGGTGTATAATGGTTGTATAGGAATAGTATGATTCATAAAGTTAATTTGCAGTGTAAAGTTTGTATTCAAGATTAGGATTGATTTTTGTAGATTTACTTTGATATGGGCCATTGTGTAAAAGGATGCAGCTGTTTGAATTATTTGTTAGAGTTGATTTATAGAAGAACTAAACCATAATATATCATCCATGTATGCTAATGTAGATGTTGATATAGAATTAGTTTTGTATCTTGTAGAGTTAAGTTGTATAGTCTACTGAACTAAGGAAATATATTCTTTATATTTGTGATGTATATGGTTAATTAATGGATTATAGTAGATATGTCAGAGTAAATGTGTTATAGTTTCTTCTTGATCAATACTATCTTTAACAATGTATGGTAATGTAAGTCTAAAGTTAGTAATAACTTGGTTGTATCAGTTATGCAAGAGGTTGTGTATGATGTTTGTTAATTGTAAGAGCATTTTAAGTCTTTGAAGAGCTTTGATAAGTAGATGTAAATTAACTGAGTCGTATGCTTTACTCATATCTTGTGAAAGTATCTATATTTGTTTTTTGTTGCAAGTAGCATCTTCTATAAAGTTGTTAAGTATATGTATTGGGTTTTTTGTTAAGTTACCTGGAAGTGCAATATAGTCATATAGATTGAGTATGGTATATGTTGTAAAGACTTTAGTTAGTTGATTTGTGAGAATTTTTGTGTAAAGTTTTTTAATGTTTTCGAGTAAACTAATTGGTCTAGTATTATATTGTAGTTTTTTAGAGATGGGATATATTCTGCCATCTTTCTATTGTTTGGGAATGTTTTGTGTATTAATACATCTATTAAGCAGTTTGGTAATAGCCTGTAACATATTAGATCTAATATGTTTAAACATTTCATAATTGACTCCTGATGGTCTACATGCTTTGTTATTAGGTAACTGTTGAATTGTTTGTATAACTTCTTCTATGCTAATTTTTTTGAATACAGGGTTGTACCATTCTGTTCTTAATTCTGGTTTAGGTTGGTATTCATTTTTCTAGTCTTGATCAAAAATTGTATTATTATATGGGTGATGTGATATCTATTCATCATAGTGGTTACGTATGTGTTATTTGATTTCATCTGGATTGTTAATAACATCTGTATTAGTTTTAATATTCTCAAAGTATATAGTATCTTTATGTCGATTAAGTATACTATTTATCATTTTAATTGAATTAGTAAGTAATTGATCACATTTGTTGTTAGTAGCTAGGTTAATGTATTGTCTTAGATGTTGTGCATTTTTAAGGTTTCTTGCATTATATAAAGTTTTCTAGTATTCTTTAGTTTCTTGTATCCATGAAGCAAGATCAGATTGGTGGTATGGTGGAGTATTGATTGTGAAGTTATGTTTAGTATTGAGATTATTAATTAGATCTAATATATTATTAGGCAATGTAATATTATATGTGAAATATTTTTGAACTCAGTGAATTATATGTCCAATTGTTTTAAGATCTTTGTGAAGTTGTGTTGCTTTAGGAGTGAATGTATAGAAAAAGTTTTTTGTTGTGATTTTTTTGTTTGGAATATGTTGGTATGCGATATTGATAATACAGGTGTAAATTTTATGCCATGTCTTTTTAAGACTTTCTGTTGTATTCAGGTTAGTTAAGACTTAATGTATGACCATATTTGTGTTAACTTGGTTAGTAAAAGACTCCCAGTCTTCATTAGACATTGATTTATAGTTAAATACTCTTCTTTTGCATTTAGATTTTTGGTTGATTTTAGAAAGTGCAAATAGAAATATCCAGGTTGTGATTAGAATTTGATGATCATTATTTGTAGAGGAGAATGAATTGTCTATTTCAAATTGATTAAGGTATGGTATCAATGTATCACTGGTCTATATATAATCAATTCTAGTTTGATATCTGGTACTTTGCCAGATATGTTGTAGATTGTTTGTATAGTTAGCTAAGTCATATATATTTGTACTGTGTATATAGTTAAGTAGTTGGAACTTAATAGCTGATGATATTGTTAGATTAGTGTTTGCATTGAAGTCTCCAAGGATTATTGAATGTAGATTTAGTGATATAGCTTGTTGTGTCCATGCTATTACCTTGTTTTGTGTTAGTTTGTGGTTTGTAGTATTAGTTGAAGAGAGGTAGACTGAAATAATTCTAAATTTATGATCATTTTTAAAAAATAAGTCTATTGCTATTGCATCTCCTGGATGGTTAAGGATATTGTAAATGTGTGGTTGAAATTTGTTTTGTATCATGATACATGTGCCTTTTTTGGTATCTAGTAAATTAGACCAGTAATAGGAGTAGTAATTTGTATTAAAGAATTTTGTTTTTATATTACTGGAAATTTTTGTTTCAATGAGACTAATTATATGTAGGTTATGGTTTATACAGTAGTTTTCCTATAAAAGTCATTTTTCTGGCATATTGTATCCTTGTACATTGTGAGTAGTGATGTTTAAGTATAAAGAAGAGTTAGGTTTTGTAAGTTTTTTATATAGGTAGGTTGATTGCTGTTAAGATTAGGTGAATGTATGAATTCTGTTTCATAGTCTAAGAATAAATGATTTTCAATATTCAGTTCATTAAATTGATGAGTTAGAGAAGCAGAATATGTGGTAGTATATGATTTGAATAGAATGTATAAAAATTTTTTGATTGTCATTATGGTTAGTTGAGTAAGATTTTAAAGTATAGTTGTTTCATTGGGTAGATATATGTGTGCTTTGTGATGTGAGTTATATATAGAGAATGTTAGGTCAGGTTTAAGATTTTTTGGTACCTTTTGTTATAAGTGCTGGATAAATGATGCAATTGTAGTTTCAGTTGTTATTGTTGATAGTTTGTAATATTGTAAGAATTTGTTATAACATGTTGACAAGTTGCAGAGTTTTAAAGATGTTGATTGCAGACTTGTCAGATTGATACCTTTTATATGGTTGCTTGCTATATATCCAGTTCTCATAGTTTTCAAAGAACTTGTAAACTGCTCTGTACATTAGGTCTAACCATTATTTTCACAAGCCTTCAGGTAAATAAGCTTTATCATCTACCTACTTATATCATTCTCTTTACTAAAAGCAGTACCAATATCTTTATATTTAGACAATACTAACATCTTTATATTTAACTTGTAAAGTATAGTATAACCTTGATATAATGCACCTTGATAAACTAAATCAGCCACTATAACGAAGAATATTTATAGCTGAACTTATGGATTAATTATAGTAAAGTATCTCAATATATCAAAACCTTGATATAACAACAGCTCAGGGTTTCGTTATATTGAGGTTATACTGTATTTGTTTAAAAGAATAGTAAATAGACTATATAAATAAGTTTTTTTTTTTTTTTTTTATACCTTCGCAATGTCGCGAAAGGATAGATTTTTTATTAGGTATTTTTAGTAGTACATTCTTGGTTAGCGAGAGTACATATAGCCACATGTGCAACTTTTGGTCGCCTAATTTAAGTAGTCCGCCCGAAGGTTCTATACTATATGCTATACCTATAATCCACTAAGAGATTACCTATTTAAACCTTCTGACGTTTCCTGTCCTGCACCACCACCTCAATCACACCAATCTATAACCTTGTGCTGCTTCTTATTGAAGACTATCCAGATCGACATCTGCTATACTACTTGCACCCTAATTCTATAGTTAACTCAGTAGGACCTACATACCGGGTTACCCTAGGGAGAGTATAGTACATACCCCTCTAATCTTTCTATATCCTACACACTTCCAGATTAGGTTACAGATACCTTTTGCAGCAGCTGAAACCACCACTAGCAGTCAGGGTAAACCATTAAACCACACAATTCTAGTATCCGATACCCTTGCAAGATTTGTTCCGATCCTGATACCACATCAAGCCGGTCCTTATACCGATTCCTCCCCAACTACCAAACCAGTTAGCCCGGATGGGTCATTGTACCTAGGCTTTAAGTGCCTTCCAGTTTTACTTCTCTTGTTTTTAATTCCGTAGGATAGGACCTTTTCCTCTGGTGCGACTCCAGCGGCCAGGTTGGTAGACCCTTCTTGCCTCAGGGTTTTCGTCTGGTTCTTTGGTCTCAGATTTTCGACTTTTCCGCAGTATTGTTGAAGATCTTCACTACCTCCTTACTCAGGTCTTGCCAAATGGGTTTCAATTATTCCGGTTCCTTGGATTTGGATCGCTCAAGAGCTTCCATTTCGAGATAGTAGTATCAAGATTACAGGTAATATACCCAACCGATCATCGAATAATTGTTATCAGAACACAGGCCTATTTTTCTAAAAACGTTTCCAGTGGGATTTGAACTCTAGACCTGCCACTTGGGGTGACAACTTAACCACTACTCTAAGTCACCACACTCCTTAAATAAGTTTTTATTTGAATTAAAAATATAAATACTTGCTTGAGAAGGTGGTTACTAATAACCAAAATTAGAGTAGTAAAACAAGTGCTAAATATATATATAGTTTGTAGTAAAAGATTAGTCTTACTAAAAGTAGAAGCACTTCTGGTATAGCCAACTAGAGTTACTATAAAGATTAGAATGTAGAGATAAACTAAACTTAAAAGTACTAAATCAAACAAAAATCACATCTATATAAAATTTTATAGACAAAAGAGATCTAGAAATATGGGTTTTTGTAGTAGAATAGGCAGAAACTGCTAAAAAATAAAAATTGAGTTTTGCTATATTCAGATAAATTTTGATATAGGCTATATTTTTTAATTATAAATAGAATTAAAATTTTATAATAAAAAATTGAGATATTTAAAAAAAACTTTTAGAAGGTTTTGTATATTATGAGATTACTCAATATAACTAACTAATAAAATTACAAAAATTTTGATTAACTTGATTAGTCTAAACAAAACAAACTCAATTTTCTCAAAATTATATATATTGACATATCTACTCTTTTTACTATAAAGGTTTCATATATCAATAATAATATATATACTAACTTAAAATAATAGCTATATATTAAAAATAGAAATCAAGATAGTATAGTGTCATTAGTGTTCCGATGTTCGGTTCAGCCTGAACCAAGTTCGGGCCGAACCCGAACTAAACCCGAACCCAAACAAAGAATTTTGCAGATCTTTGAACTCGAACCAAACTTGAACATGATTGAAGTTCGGTTCAGAGTTTGATTTGAAGTTTACGAACATGTTCGGGTTTGGCATATGTATTATCTAATCCACATTTCAAGTTCAATAGATACAGGCCATTTTTCTGGATTTGAGTCCATACATTGCTTTGCAAATTCAACATAATAGTTGGGTGTTTCAGATGCACATTCAGGATGCAATCTATTGCAAATCTTTATATCAAGTTTTGTATCGAATTTGTCTCTTTCAAAAGGTCTTTGACTAGTTGACATTTCTGCTATGATGATTCCAAAGCTATAAATATCGGCAGCTTGTGTAAGCTTTTAACCCAATAAAACTTCTGGTGCTACATAAAGCATAACACCACCTGAACTGTTTTTGTTAGATTTTTTAGACAATTCTAGATCTGAGATATAAGATCGCATATTTTTACTAATGCCTTCATTTTGTAAAATATTACCATTGTGAAAGTCTGTATGAACATATCCCACACTATGAATCCTCTATAAATTATAAAAAATATCTTTAAGTAGCTTTAATTTATTTTGCCAGATAAGAACACAAAATTTTTTCTTAAAAACCTACGAAGACATCCATTACCAGCATATTAAAATACTATCAAGTATTCATTTTCAATTTTTTAAGTTAATCCATATATTTTAAGTTGACTATCCTATAAGCCACACATTATATGATTCTCAAACTTTATAATTAAGTAAATAAAATAAAATATAAATTAATTCATTATTTATTTAATAAATTATTGAATAAATAGATTTAACTTACTTCTTTTAAAGAACTAGGCAAAGTCTTGAGTGCAACGAAGCTGGATACTTTACGTGATCTTTTATATGAATAGTTGTTATCATTGATTTTTCACATACCATCCAACCAGGTTGCTAAATATAGAGCTGAATCCTCCTCTGCCAATTTCTTTAATATTAGATATTCTATCAAATGAAATCCATTCGATTACATTTTCATATTTCCAAGTTCTAAGTTAGAACTTTTTTATACAATCATCAATATCTTTATTTCTACTTGTCCACCTTGTTGTTTCTAAGCCAGAGTCGCATGATAAACACCATGCTTTATATGTATTATCTTCATTACAATACATGCATTTTCTATATTTGGAGTTACTATATAATCACAATATATTACATAATAATAGTAATGGTAAATAAGCATTTATGCTCTTGATTTGTGAACTTGCTTTGTTTTTAATTCCAATTATTAATAAATATTCTTTATACTCACGACTAAATTAATGCAAATGAAATGATTTTCAGGTATTACATAATAGTAATGGTAACTAAGTATTTATGATCTTGGTTTGTGAACTTGCTTTGCAGTTTTAATTCCAATGTTTAATAATGTTCTTTATACTCATACATTAAATGAATAATTAATGCGAATGAAATAATTTGAAGAGCATTATATAATAGTAATAGTAAATAAGTATTTATGACCTTGATTTGTGAACTTGCTTTGCTGTTTTTAATTTTAATGATTAATAAATGTTCTTTATACTCACAAGCTAAATGAATGATTAATGCGAATGAATGATTTTTGGGTATTACATAATATAGTCGTGCTCCTATATAATCACCTCCTCTATAATCACATCATATAAAAACCTCTCTATATATCACGTTTTTATTTAAAATAATTTAATATTAAATATATAAAAAATACCTTTATAAAAGCACAACCTCTTTATAAGAACATTTTTAAAAAAGTTCTTAAGTCAAAAAATGTGTGATTATATGGGAGCACTACTGTATTAGACAATCTGAATCTATATATTTAAATTTATTTATATTATAATTTATTTTAAACAGACGTAATTGCAGTCAGCCTCTCTAAATGCAATGTGACGGAACTATATAAAAATTTGGTCAACGTGCATTTAGAAAGGTATTGCATTTAGGGAGGTAAAAATCTATAGATTTAATATTAGTTGGGTTCAAGAAAAGACGTGCATTTAGGGAGGTGTCTCATAGGACGTGCACTTAGGGAGGTAGCATTTAGGGTCTTACTGTATTTAAAATATTTTTTTACTATTTTATTTTTGTTTATTTTTCAAAGTTAATACTTTGAATACAATTAAAAGGTATTTATACTGTATATAGAGAATTACTATTTGTACCTGGTGGGTATAATACCCAGTATAAGAAAAAAACAAAAATCTTTAATATCTCAAAATTTTACTAAGGTAACCATATCTGATATGTAGATATTTTAAATAAAATTGTTTAGTATCTAATTTTGCATATAACTACATATTTCTAAATCTAACTTTAATCTTAATATATATAGTGCTTTATATAAATATTATATCAGGTATTATATCCAGGATTGGTCAAATCACTGGTCAACCAAAAATTCATTAGTCAAACTGGTCTGGTCGAATTGGTCAAATGGTCTGGTTAAATTGGTCAAATGGTTTAACCAATCAAATTAAAGATTTTAATTATATAAATTTTTTATTAAAATTTAACTAATTTGATCAATTTAACTAATTTAACTAAGATCAAACTAATCAAATTAGTCAAGTTTAATATGTTTAGTTTATATAATTAATATTATATTGATATATTTATTTTGATTAACTAAACAATTTTAATTAATATAAATTTTTTAACCAGACTGATCAAATTAGTTTAATTAAGCTTAACTATTTAACTAGTTATATCATCCTTCTGAATTTAATTTTATAAATTTTTATAAAGTAGTTTTATAAAAGCTTCATAAACAAAAAACAGCAATTAGTTAATAAAATAAAATTGTATAGTTTAAGTTTAATTTTATGATTTTTTTTATATTTAAAACTTAGTAATTATACAACATTATACAAATAATTAGATTAAATTTTATAAAATATTATCATTTAATTTTTAACTTAAATTGATATGTAATAGAAGCTTACTAATTTTCTTACTAGTTATTATTTGATATATAAAAATTCTATTTTTTATTAGGTAAAACATATTTTATTAGAATTAAATAAGGATATATATATTAAAATAATAAAGCATATCATTAGAAGTTTTCTAATTTCTCTGCAAGTTTTGATTAGATATTAAAAATTACAAGACTTAACATAATACAAATTTTAAAAAAATATATTATTAGAGGTGTTTTAATTTCTTTGCAAGTTCTGATTAGATATTGTTCAGATTAAAAATTGTAAAACCTGGTATAAGACAAATTTTGTAAAAATAAAAATCAATAATATCTTAAAATTTTGCTTCTAATAAAAAAAGTTTTGTAAAATTTTAGAATAATACATGTTATATTTGCTTTCAATACTAACTATAGTGATATTTTTATTACTTTAATATATGATTTGTTTTGATTTCAAATCAAAGTTTGATAGAATAAGATTTTTGTATATCAAATAAAAACTGAAAAATTTAGTAAATATGTTGTTAGAGCAGTACAGAATATATATTCTATTAAACTTTTTCAAAGCAAATTTTTTTTTATTTGATTTGTAGACAAGAAGTAGTATAGCTTGCTTTATTCAATTAGTAATGGCTCTTGCATATAACTGATCAGAACCAGAGATAATATTATAATTAGGAAGAGACTTTTTATCAGCTAAAAAAATTTAGCTTAGGATCATAAGCATTAAAATAAGAAACCAATTGTTTACTAATATATACAAAGCATCAAAAAGCACTAATGTTATAAATGATAAAATAAATATCTTATTATTATATTTTAACAAGTATACCCAGTACACTATTAACCTCCCAAAATATCCCTAGTTCCAATACAACTCAAAGAAATACTTCATAAATACCCTTTCTAAAACCAACTTCCAAAAAACTAAAAGACTGACTAAAGAACTAAATATAAATTTCTCTATATATATCTACTAATAGTCTCTAAATAAGCTATATACTATTTATATATCTGTAGTATAACAATATAAAGTCTAATTAAAGTATGCTTTACAACTATAAACTTTGCATAGACTATTATAAAATTATACAAATAAAAAGTTTAATTATTACAATGTTATATTTTGTTGTGCAATAATCTGTTATAATTTGGACAATTTGGACAAAAAGAAACTAATTACAAATAAGAACCAAAATGAAACAACTACAGATAAAGGTCCAATATTTAAATTTTATTACAAATAAGGGCTCAAATATACCATCAAAATTGCTAGCAGATTTAAACGTAATAGTGTCATGATTAATTGCCTCATTCCTCATTTTGTGATTAAATGTGTTTTAGATTATAGCTCATTATTCAGAATTAAAAAAAAAAACAATCAACTGATATTTGAAATTCTGCAATGTAAAATAAAAAATTAACTTTGTGTGACCTAATAGTTTTACATCTCCAAGCTACTATGTATATGTCTCTGTCCCACTTTAGAATGAACACAATTTATAATATCATGAGATTGAAATACTGCTATATCTTTAACTAATAGTGCAGTAAACTTCACAAAGTATGATCCACACGATTTGAATGCTTCCATAAAAATTAAACAAGTTAGATTATGAGGAATTAGCTTTACTATATTAATATAGTATCATTGTGCTCGTTAGCTGAAATATTAATAGTGCATAAACTGATTTTATTTTGTAAAACAAATAGTTAACAGCTTATTTTGTTTGTTTATTCTGAATTTATAAAAATAAAATTCAACAGAATAATTGTTTAAGGCCGAATGAACATTCTCATATTAGTAAAAGTTATACTGATCTGTAATTTTATATAACATAATGTCTGTTATAAGTATTATTATTACTATGATTATAGAGATCCCTATACAATTTATTTAATTTTATTTAAACCCTTTCACAATGTCCAATAGAAATTCACAATAAATTTATATAATCAGATTTATATTTTCGTCAATACTATCCTTATAAATTTATTTATTTTTTATTTTTATTTATTTTCTTTTTTATTTTTTTTTTCTTTTTGTTTAAAATTTAATCTTTAATTATTTATATTCAATACCTACCTATTGCGTTGCTTCGACATTTTCAATATCTTGTTTAAAAGTATAAACAAATAATAGTTGGGTTAAGATATGCGAAAAAAGATATTGTAATTCGATTTTTGATTTTTCATGATCAGCTGGATGGCAATTAAGTCTGTTAATAGTAACCAAAGTGTCTATGCTTATTTCTTCAGGTTCTTTATTTTCTTCAAGCTCATTGTTTTCATTTTTATCTATTTTAGTCCATTCTTTAATGATTGATTTATCATTAGTTAAGTCTTCGTCTGTAATATTATCACTATTATTTGCATTAGTATTATTTTTCTTACTATCAATATCTTCGATTATGTTTTTACTATTATTTTCATTATCATCAAGCATTGAAGTATGTACAATGTTGCTAAGGTTTATTGTGCCAGATTCTGATTGTTCATAAGATGATGTTTGTATATTATAATTAACTAAATCTATAATTTGATTCCTAATGACTACATTTTGAATTCTTTCAATTTTTTCTTGACGTTCTTCTTATGCCATTTTTGCTACAATCTGTGCTATTTAAAAAACCGAGTTTATCTGCAAAATAAAATGCAACTATATAAACTATACCAATTTCAAATACAAGTTACTCTATTAATAACAACCTTGTTAATATCAACCTGAGTTACAAAACAAATTTTTATAAATTTTTATATATCAAAATTCCCTTATATATATCAACTTTAATATGACCTCTTATTAATATCACTATCAACATGATTTAAACCAATTCAAATAGGTTAATATTAATGAGAATAACCTGTAGTATCATATCTGATATTAAAATAGCAGATGCTAACAATTGAATCTATTTTAACAAGATTTTTGAGTTTGTTTTATTTTTTTTTTTAGATGTTTTTGTTTTAGCTATGACAATTACTGTATCTTATTATAGGTCATAAATAAGGTTACAAATATTAAAATATCAAATAACATATCACTACACAAAATTTTTATATGCATTGCTTTTTATAAGTGATTACCACATTTTGGACCTATAGGATACAGCAATAATTTATAGAAATGATTTTATTAATAATTCAATCTTACTTTAAGGTGACTTTGTCGAGAGTTATGAAACCACCCCATGTAAGAAAAGAGTTATTTACATGAAGCTGAATTAACCTTAATGCTGTACAATCTAAGTGCAACCTTGCTAATTTTTTTTAGATTAAGTGCAGCGAACTCCTAGTATCGCAGTAGTGCAAGCCTAATTACGTTATTTGTTACTTTACTTTGTATATTATATT
>CAJVPZ010000362.1:0-20282 GCA_910592135.1 Racocetra fulgida | reverse complement strand
TAGTCGACTAATCGATTAATCGATTGGCCAACTAATCGATTAATTGATTAGTCGATTGGTCAATTAATTGGCTAGTCAATTGGTCGATTAAATCAACCGATCACATAAGAATATCGACCGGCGTTTCAGTTGCTACATTACGTGTATTTTACCAAGTTTCGTTTATTATTTATTCAACTAATCGATTAGTTGGATAAAATGATCTATCAACTAATCGATTGAAAATTTTTCATCGATTTGTATCACTAGTACCCGGTACTTTAAACTATAGATGCTGGTGAAACTGATGAAATTCTTGGTGAAATTGGTTAAACTGGTGAAATTTAATATAGTAGCCAATCAGATTTTAGACAGCCACCAGTTTCACCAGCATTATTTAGTTTCATCCAGTATTGCCATTGGACATGCTTGGACAAAATCTTGGACATGTTACACAAAAAAATAATTGTCAATAACTTAAAATTTTGCTATGATAACCTAATATAATTTATTAAGCAAAAATATTTAGCACCTAATTTTACATATAATTATATACTTTTAGTTGTTTTTTTTTAAAAAAATTATATAAGTTAAATTTGCTTGGACATTCTTGTACTTGGACGTTGGATATTACAAAAAAAGTCTTGGACATAGTAGACGTGACAATACTGCTTTCACTAGCATACATACTTTAAACAGTGTTATATAGTAATAGATAGAAGATAAAGTAAATGGGCATTTTCAAATGAAAATCTAACTCTATAATGAGTACGCATCAAGAAAAACATGTACATAAATGGATATTTACGTTTAATTAATTTGATTATTGCATCAAAAGACGTTACGCAATGCAGACATATGGGGACGCCCACAACAAAAGCAGGGGATGGGACTATATATTATATAGCCCACCCCTGCTTTTGCTGTGGGCGTTCCCATATATGTCTTCAATGAATTCAATAAATCCATATACAACTTATTCTTTACGTCAAAATGTCGATCGTAAAGCAGCTAGAAAAAATAGACAATTTATCAGATGTTACTCAAACATTTAAAGAAACTACCCAATTATGTTCAGATGATAAGGATTTTCATAATGAAATTATTAAAAAAATGTGTAATCTTTATCATGAAGAAAGATCAAAAGGCAAAGATTCTTGTACAATTCTTGAAATATTAGAACAATTTCTAGTAAAAAAGATGCATAATCCAAATAGCGTTATTAATTACTGCTTAAATAATCAATTCGATCCTGTGGTTTATAACATTCTTGCAAGTTGTTATCGTTATGGTAAATGGATTGAAAGGGATGAACATAAGGCATTCGGTTATTATCAAAAATCTGCTAATATGGGTTGTTTTGATGGAATATTTTTCCTTGGAGTCTGTTATGAGAAAGGAATTGGTGTCAATAAAGATGAACATGAAGCATTTTTTTATTATCAAAAATCTGCAGAGATGGGTAGCGCTAATGGAACATATAATGTTGGATGTTGTTACGAAAATGGAATTGGAGTTGAAAAAGATAAACATAAGGCATTTATTTATTATCAAAAATCTGCAGAGATGGGAGACGCTGGTGGGATATGTGCTCTTGGCGATTGTTATTTTGGTGGAATTGGAGTTGAAAAGGATGAACATATGACATTCATTTATTATCAAAAATCTGCAGAGATAGGGGACGTTAATGGAACATATTATGTTGGATATTGTTATCAAAATGGAATTGGAGTTGAACAGGATAGATATATGGCATTCTTTTATTATTTAAAATCTGCAGAGATTGGTAGCGTCAATGGAGCATATAATGTTGGATATTGTTATGAAAATGGAATTGGAATTAAAAAGGATAAACGTAAGGCATTCCTTTATTATCAAATATCAGCAGAGATGGGGCATGCGCATGGAACATATAATGTTGGATATTGTTATCTTCACGTAATTGGTGTTGAAAAGGATGAACTTAAGGCATTCATTTATTATCAAAAATCTGCAGAGATGGGGCATGCTAATGGAACGTGTAACGTTGGAAAGTGTTATAGATATGGAATCGGAGTTAATAAGGATAAATATAAGGCAGGAGAATATTACTATAAGGCTGCAGAATATTATATCAGAATCAAAAAAGAACACATGGCTTTCGAATGCTATAACCTATCAGCGAGAATGGGGCATGTTGAAGGAACATTAAATGTTGGAAATTGTTATGAGAAAGGAATTGGAGTCAACAAGAACAAAGGTATAGCAGGGGAGTATTATTATATATATGCAGAATATTATAAAAAAGGATTCAGTGTCAAAAAAGACGAATACAGGGCCTTCATTTATTATCAAAAATCTGCAGAAATTGGCTATGTTCTTGGGATAAATAGTGTTGCAAATTGTTATCGATTTGGAGAAGGGGTTGAAAAAAACGAAAAAATGACATTTTTTTGTTATCAAAAAGCTGTTGAAATAGGAAATACTTGTTTAATTTCTAATCTTGGAGGATGTTATCAGAATGGAATCGGTGTTAAGAAGGATCTAAAAAAGGCCTTTGAATTATATATGGAATCGGCTAAATTGGATAATGTTGACGGAATAAAAAATGTTGGGTATTGTTATCGAAATGGCATTGGAACGAAAAAGGACCTAAAAGAGGCTGAGTATTGGTTTCGAATGTAAGTTTTTTTTTATTGTTAAATTTCTATATATAAGGTATCAAATAATAAATAATTATTTATAGGGAAAAAAACAAATTTCAAGGTATTTTTTGTTTGATTTTTGTTTTATTTTGCTAAATCTTTATTGATTTAATAATAAATAGAAATAAAGAAATTCTCTTATTCCGATATTGATGACAACATTAAAAAAATATTGGATGACGAGAGATATCAATTATTGTGGATTCCATATGCTAAATTTGAAAATATTAAGGAAGTTGGGAAAGGAGGATTTGCAATCGTTTATCATGCTAAATGTATAATTGAATATAAGAATACACTTAATAAGTATTCGTTCGCAATTAAAAAAATTCATGATCAAGACTTTTTTGATGAGGTAAAAAATTTAATGAATTTTGTTTAAATATCTGAATTTATAATTAATTAATTTTTTAAAAGTTGAAAGCATTTTGCGAAATTGGATATAAAAATCCTTCGTTCTTAAAATGTTATGGAATATCAAGAGACGATTCAGGAAAATATGTTCTTGTTTTGAAATATGCGGAAAAGGGGCCTTTACGTAATAATCTTTATGAAGTATCACAAATGAAATGGGAAGAAAAATTGAATTTATTAAGTTGCATAGCATCTGATCTTGAAGCAATTCATACACAAGGATTAGAACATCGAGATCTTCATAGTGGAAATATTTTGCAAGACGATCTAAATAATGCATATATTACAGATTTAGGATTTTCTAACACTAAAAAAGAAATATGTGGAGTTTTACCTTATGTAGCACCGGAGGTCTTACAGGGAAAACCGTTCTCGCAAGCTGCTGACATTTACAGCTTTGGGATTATCATGGTTGAAATAACGACTGGCCAAAGACCTTTTGACGAATGCGAATTTGATGTTGGTCTTGCGATGAATATTTGCAATGGATTACGACCTGAATTCACACCTGGAGTACCTGAATGTTACGTTGAATTAGCTAAGCGATGCATGGATTCCGATCCAAAAGAAAGACCTACTGCTAGGAGTATTAATGCCTTAATTACTTATTGGATCGAAGAACTTGTGAGTAGATGCAACAAAAGCATAGTTAAAAGGCAATTCATAAAAGCTGACAAGATTATAAAGGAATTACCAACTGTCAAGCAAAGACATCCGGATCATATGTACATTTCAAAGCTCATCAACACGCAAGAGATCACGTCAAAAATAGTTGTTAGCAACCCAATTGGTTGCGTGAAAGTTCTTGAAGATGTGTGATTGATTTTTTATAATAATTGGATCTACGTATAAAATATCAAATGTTATTTTTATTTTTTTATTCCGAAGAATTTGTTCCTAAGAAAGCCGTTTGTAGATTTATGGGTCTCACTTCTTTCCATAACATCATACGCACAGTGTCGATACAGAGTGCCCTAGGCCGTCATTAAGATTTCGACTAGTAGCAGTCTAATAGCCAAAAATCTATTCCACAAGGCATAACTTTCACTAACAATTGGCATGCATTACATTTGAATAAAGTTTGTAATCAATGATTACTTTATTTCACTTATTAAATGAATACATTTACTTCTAAGGTTACTCCTTAACTTGTAATCCTGGCAGAATTTCTAAATTATTTAATAATTCTTGCGAAACACTAAAATCAATTTTAGTTGAGTGTGGAAATCGATGAAAATAATTGTTCGAGCATTGATCGAAAATTTTGAGTATTGAAATAAACAGCTTTCATTGAATTTTTTATTCATTCAATTGTCGAGCATCAATCAAAATTAAAATTTAACTGTTTGATGGTTTTTGATTGATTAATAAATAACAATTTCATAACGATAAATTCTGTTTAATAGATTTTTCAAATCAAAATTATTAAAAAAAAAAAACACTGAATTTGATTTCATATTAAATAAAGAAATTACATTTTCTATTGATGTTTTCGTAGTTTTCTCTTAATAATGAAGAGTGCGAATCTTGTAGTAATATTTCTGTTTGTAAAGAATTAAAATCCAATATAGTGAAGACTGTGATCAATAGTTCTAAAAATGATCCTGGGCTTGACAATACTTTGATTATGGATTATGCATTTGTAACTGCCATGTGAAAAACTTTGAAATGATTTATTCACATATAAATTTCTGCAACAAGCATATCAAGTGGACGCTTGTTTTCGGATGCAGGAAATGTTATGAATACGAAGAGAACAATATAAATTCAAAGTTATTTGAAAGAATGGTATTTCTAAAACATAAGATAAAAATAATCGATTTTATTATTCCTGATATTTTGGATTTGGTGTTTTAATGATGTAAATTAGCAAATTATAAGTCATGTAAATTGATCACAATTGATAAATTTAATGTACAGTATGTGCTTGTTTATTCAATAAAAAGAACAATCAATCTTTTATATATATCTTGGCACTGACAGAACTTAGATACCAGTAATAGTCTGTAAAGTGGGTACTGAGGTTTAAGTAAACTCTACAAGGGCAAAAGTAGATAACAGTAGCAGCTCCAGCTTGAAAGTACTTGTTCTCAGACTCAGCATAAGTTACCGAAGTCTAGGTTAGCCAGATTGTGAGTATGAAAAGCTTTAGCAATGATGCCTCAAGAATAAATTAGTTTTAAGGATACAGGGAAAGCATCTGGGACTTCTCAACTGACAAATGTAGCAGAAATGTACTGGTGATACAATATAGAGTTGCATTACAAAGGGTTTAAATAAATAATTTCTTAGTCAGGTTATAGATATAGCATCTAGTGTAATTTTTATAGTATAATACTGATATGTAAATTAATTAATAGGCAATCAAAATTTGCACATGCAGTTATTTGTACTTTTTAATATAAAAGGGTATGTTGGGCAATGGATTGAAGAGTATCAGTTAGAGTATTAGCTTCAAAGATATCAGATATATGTGCTGTAGCTATAGAAATATTGGGAGCAGGTGGAATTTGAAGTGGATGCCAGAAGGCAACAGAATATATTAGGTCTAAGTGGTTGGCATTCAAGTTAATAGATTTAGTTGTAGAGTTGACTCTGCTAAAAAATTTGGTAGCTAAATTAATTGGAATAAAAGTAGTGCATTTGTTAGCAATAAGATGAGAGTTTAAAGGGTAGTCTAGACATCAGTAGGTAGTAATAGGTGGAGTTGGATATAGGCGAGTAAATTGGGGTTCAATGGAATATTACCAATGTGTAATAAGAATTTGTCCTGAGGGGGTAGGTTGCCTGCAGGCTTTACCAATAATAATTTGATTGTTAAATACTGTAATTAGCCAGAGTTTAGAGTGTAGAGAAAAATGTCCAGTAGTACTAACAGTAATAATTAATATTAGGAAGTTGAATATGATTATGTAATGATCAGGAGGAATAATGACTAATAACATTATCTTCTAAAGTAGTAAACCATAGTAGTTGTCTTCCTTTGGGAACTTTGTGAATTCTAGATAAGATATGTTGCCAGCTGAGCAGGCAAGAGTTGTCAAAGGATATAAGTTGATCTAGATACATAATATAGTGGTAGTGGAGTTGTTTTTTGAAGTTTGAATATTGAGAATGTGAAGATAATATAGATTCTTAAGAGATAGAGTTTGGTGAAATAGTGTATGGAATCTGTTCTGAAATGTTAAGAGTGATAGAAAGTCTGAGATGTTTAAATAGTTGAATAACTTTAAAACTTGTAGTAAGCTTATTAGGTTCATCAATAATTGGATTTGGATATAGAAATAATTAGTAGGAGACCAGAGGTTATTTTGAAGTTGCTGAAGTCAGATACAGAAGCAGATTCCCAAGAAATCTTTGTTGTTAAGTCATTTAATATAGTTAAAAATATGATGCTAAAGTTGGATATTCCAGATGTTACAAATATTATATAATTGTAGATATAGAAAAGTAGTGGTGGAAATGGTACAGCTATGTTTGGCTTTGTGTTTAACAAGACGTGAGTGAGAATTTTTTTACAGGTACTGTAGCTAAGGGCTAAGTTTTGTAGACATTCAATAGTAAAAATAATAACAGTATTAATAATATAATGAGCATGTGTGTCTGTAATACGTTTAGGGTTTGCAATTTGTATTAAGTGAAGTGATTCATTAACAATTAGTTGTGTTTGTTTATAGTATTTGTTATCAAGTATAACCCAACAACCAAGGAACTTAAAAGGTTCATGGTATAAGTGTAAAGAGAGAGCATGGTTGTTAAAGGTAATAGGGTGATAGTTAGAAGGAGGATTATTGGTGCTAAGTATCAATTTAGAGGGGTTAACTTGAATGCTTGCCATTTTATAAAAGGATTCTGCAACAGAGATCATGTGAGATAGTTCAGCTTGTGAAGATGCAATCTAGAGAGTGTCATCTATATAAGCAAGAACAGAGCAGTAAGTCTGAAGTTTGTTGAAGGTTTTTTCTTTAAGATTAGTGATCCATGATGTTTAATTGTGTATCCAGTAAACTGGTGATGAATATAAGTAATGAGAGGGTCATAATATATTCTCCACAATAGAGGAGTGATGGTTTCACCTTGATCTATGTCATTGTGTACTGGGTATGCGGAAGTAAGTCCCAAATTGGTAATAACTTGGTTGTGTTGATCTGTAAAAAGGTCATAAATAGTATTGATGATAGGAGTAGATAAGGAGAGATGAAGTAGTGATTGTTTTAAGAGGTTAAGGTTAACAGAGTCATAGGTTTTGCTCATGTCTTGAGATAATAGCTATATGTCCTTCTGGTTGCATGCTGCATCTTCTAGAAGATTGTTAAGAATGTGAATAGAGATTGAGGTGCTGTTACTAGGTAAGGCAATATAGTTGAAGGGAGATAAAATAGGATGCTGTGAAAATATATTATTAAGTCTATTGGTGAGTATTTTTGTATAGATTTTTCGTGTATGTTCAATTAAGCTAATGGGTTGTGTAAGGTTGAGGTTGCTATTAAAGGTATTACATTTGGGAATAGGGTAATTTCTTCTATATTTCCATTGTTTTGGTATGTTGCCTATAGTAAGACAATGATTAAAGAAAGCAGTTAGTGCTTGAATACAGGTGGAGCCTGAGTGCTTGAGCATTTCGTAGTTTATGCCAGTAGGGCCACAAGCTTTGCCATTAGGGAGTTTTGCAATAGTGCAAAGCACTTCATTCTCTGTAATTATTGCAGTTAGACTGTTATACTAGTCAGAGTTGATATATGAGCATGGTGTATAATATTGTTGCCAAAAGTTTGAGAATAATGAATGGTTGATAGGTTTGTATGCAGTCCAATTTTTAAAGTGTCTTGAATGTGTTGTTTAATAAGATAGGATTCAGTAATAAGTACATTTAGCAGGTTAATATTTGAAAATTGAATAGATGGGTGATATCGATTCAGAATGTTATTGATAGCTTGTGTAGGCTGAGCTACAATCTTTTTTCTGATGCTTCTTGAATTTGTTGTCACAGTAGCAAGGAGTTCTTTATTTGGCATATATAATAGAGTTGTTTCCAAATATCTTGAGCATGTTTGACTATTGGCTGAGGTGGAATAAGTCTGATAAAGAGAGAGGTTGAAGGTTGCATTGAGATTTATAGTTAAGAGTATCAATTTGATTATTTATATGAGGGATATTGATGGTGTTGTTTTGCTGATATTTTTAACTATTTTGATCAGGTGTTCAAGTTTTTTAAGAGATAGGTAAAACAAAGTGTTGTGAGGTGTGTATTTGTGATTGTAGCTGCATTTGTGGCTAATTTTATTAGAGATTAATTGTATTGCAGCATAGATAATAGAGTGTTTAATTTTATGCCAGGTTGTTTCAAAACTTTCTGAGGTTTCAGTGTTGAGAGGTGTGTGATGTGATTGAAGCTTGGATGATAAAAGATCTGAGAATTTAGTCTATTTTTCAGATGACATTAGTTTGTAATTAAAGATTCTATGGCTAATTCCAGTATGTTGTTGTGATGGTTTGCTATATATATTAGGGAAGGTCCAGATTGTTAAAAGAATGAGATAATTACTAGTAGTGCTTGACTTGCTATTATCCAAGTTGTAAGATAGCAGGAACTGTATATTGAATTGGTCTGTCTAAATATAATCAATATAGCTACTACTTGTATTATTGGACCAAGTAAAGTGGGTATTGTTGAAGTAGATGTCAATATTATACATGTTGGAGTGGTTTAGAAAGTTGATAAGCTTATATTTTGAAGAGGAACTGTATGTGTAGTCTTGTGTATTTAAGTCACTGAGAATAATTGGATGAAGGTTTTGTTCAAATGCCTGTTTAATTCAGTTAATAACTGTATTTTGTGTGATATTTCTTTTGTATAAATTAGTATAAGAAAGGTAAACTGATATAATTCAAAGTTTGATTTGACTTTTAAAGAAAAGGTTAAGTGCGATTGCACCACCAGAATGTGTTAAACAGCTATGTACATATGGTTTGAGATGGTTGTGAATCATAAGAGCTGTTCCTTCAATTGAGGTTTCTGAATTAGCCCAATAATATATAACTTGATTATTATTGCAAAAGAATAGGTTAGATTTGTTAAAAATTTTTGTTTCGGTTATGCTTGCAATAGTGATGTTATTGTGGAAACAGTAGTTTTGCCATGTCGTTTCTCTTTTGATAGCGGAATTGAAACCTCAAACATTATAAGTAGCAATGTTAAGGTGTAGGTCTCTAATGTGGTTAGAGTATTGGTAAGAGAGACTATTAGTGAGATTGTTATTTGCAGATGTGGAGGCTAAAGCAGGTGAACTTGGAGTATTGCAATTAGAATCTTGTAAAAATGAAAGCAGTTCTTTGGGAAGGTGTTCAGATTCATCTAGATTTGGTTCAGAAGCTGTTGGTGATAGTGTAGATATTGAGTATAAAGTGTTCTCTGAAATTTCTATTGGGTTAAGTGCATTGTATTGAGATGTTTTTTTGGTTCTAATAGGCAGGTCTAAATATTTGATTATTAGAAATTGGTCAATTAAAGTGTGATTTGGAAGCAGAAGTTGGTTGTAAGATAAATATACATACACTTCATTAGAGAAATGATTAACTGAGAGAGTGATATTATTGTTAAATTTTTGATTTTTTAGGTAGACTAGGAATGTTTCAAGTGTTTGATTGTAAGGTAAAAGCAGAAGGTTATAAAAGGAAAGAAAAATGTTATAGCAGGAGTTGAAATCACAGGATTCTAAAGATGTTGGATGTGACTTCAATGGTGTTTCTTCTATAGAATTGCTTGCTGTTTTAAGCTCAGTTCTCACAGCTGCACAGGATACTATAGTCTACTCTGTATATTGGGTCTGACCAACATATAAATGGTTCTCTGTGTAAATGAGCTTTACCACCCGCCTAATTACATCATTCCCTTCATTAAATACAATGGTTGTATCAATTAATGAAGTAGCGGCTGTATTAATGAAGTTTGTAGAAAAAATGTTTAACAAAAAGGATTAAATGAGTGAGATTGAGAAGTATTAGATAAGAGTATTTCAGTATTAGTGCTCGGCAAAATCAAACAAAAACTTGATTTCGAGTTTTTTGATTTAGTCAGTTACACAGATCAGGCTTAAATTATAAAATTTATTTTTAGACTAATCTGATCTGATCTTAAATTATGTAATACAGTGTCACGATAAATAGCGATTAGTGATAGTATTTTACAGTACAGTACGTATTAAATATCACGTTATTTAATCTTGTTATTCTAATGAACTTAAAAAAAAAACTATTATATTTTAGATCTGCCACATTTTACGTCCTACTTTTTTTAATCACCAGTTGATTTAATATGTGCTAACAGAAGTATTTGGAATGAAAAAGTACTTGGTTTTAGAAGCAGTAATCGGCTCACAAATAAGCTATTTAGGTTCATGAAGACTTATATTGCAGAGATCCCGTTTGTCTACAATGTAGGAGTATGTAATATTGTCGCAATCAATAAAAGGTGTTACAATTAGGTTTAGGGAAGCAGATTGTTTAATAGTGAACTGGAGAGGTAAGAAAAAGTTAGAAGACTGTATGTGCGAGGCTATATATATATATATATATAGTTTACTAGGCTATTTATTTATATATAAATATTGTGTCTAAATTAATTGTACTGTATTCTACTTCGCTCTTTTTTAATTTAACAGATTAGTATTTGTTAATTAATGACCATTTTGTTTAATTTTATGTACATTATTTTACAGGTTATTACGCTTCATAGAGTAGCTTTTCTTAATTTGAATTTTAGAATGCATATGTCGCAAAACATTTCGTGGCGCTTTCGACAAATGCTGCAGAAGTCTCAAAATTCAGGATCAATCCCGCAAATATGTTTAAATTCTGGGATTAGATTGGTGGACGTTATTCTTTATGGCCTGGTACATAATAAAGAAGTATATAAATGATTATTATATGATTATGCTATATTGTTTAATATAAATTTTTATACAGCTATTGGGCTTTCTATTGTGATTATATTGGCTTTGATAACTTTTATGAACTTCTTTGCAGTGCACATGATATGGACCTTTATTTTCAAAATGCACCATTGGAATACACAAACACAAGTCATATTGCCTTATAATCAATATCTCCATCGTTAACAAGCAATCTAGGTCTTTGAAAAAACTGCTAAAGTTTTCGTGATTTGCATCTGTGTCTTAATTATGGGGTTATATTTTATGGGGATACTATAAGCAATGCGACATAGTAACTTGTATAGTGGAATTTTTATGTAAGATACAAAGAAAATTTATTTAACTAATATATTATTTTATACAATACTTTAATTTCATCAATTTAGCAGGTAATTGAAGTATTTGAAAATAAGTTGTTTAGAGTCATGGAAGTTTAATTTTATTTTATTTGTGTTATTTTAGTTGAATAAAATAAGATATATTTAGAACGATTTATTTGTTAGTATAGTGAATTCATAATAATTATTATACTTAAATAAAAAAAAAAAATTCAATAAATGAAAAAAATAAAGCTTATTTGGTAAAATAATACAATTAAACTTTATATTAAAAGAAGTTAGATTTCTTGTTTATTTTTTGATATTTAATTTCGAATTTTTAAGTCTTATTAGTAGACTTTAATAATGATTGAAAAATATATAAATTTAATGAATTATCACTATACATGATTTCTATGCATGTTTGTGATGATGCTTGATCGTTATGCGTGATCATCTTTATCATAAATAATCGTTATGTGTGAACATTATGCGTAAATATTATGTGGGTCAGTCCATACCGTTATGGATATTCAGAGAATTTTGATCTACTTTGATTATTCATTGGACTATATTCTTGAGTAGATGCTTTACACTTAGCGCAAGTTTTGTCATGTACAGTAAGACCTCTCTAAGTGCATCCTCTCGAGACCATAGTCAAAAAAAAGCAAAACGTGCACTTAAAGAGAGAGTGCATTTATAGAGAGAAAAATATTTAATGCTCTTATAAGTTGGGGCCAAGTTATGGCATGCATTTTGAGAGAATTTACATAGTGTGTGCACTTATAGAGCGTGCACTTAGAGAGGTCTTACTGTAATATCATATAACGGCTTACTTTGTCAAAAATTTTAAAATAATATTTTTATCTTAAATATTGAAATTGATTGAACATCGATATTTGAATTTAAGAAACTTTGTGTAATCATCATGAGCGATTGCTATGCGCAAACATTATGCATAATTATTGTGAACAATCATTATTCACAATTGTCATGCGTAAACATTATGCGTAAATGTTATGCATAATCATCATGAGCGATCATTATGCGAGCAGTCGTTATTCCAATTGTCATTAGTTTAGTGTAGTTAAATAAAAAAAAAAGTTAAAAAGGTTCACATATCTTAAATATTAAAACATTTAATTTATCACATACTTGTTATCTTATTTCAAACAATGGCGGCTTCTTCTGCTAATACAAGCGTACTAGTTTCAAATGTTCCAAACAAAAGTCCAGTGTAGTTTTTCTTTGAACCACCCATTCCAAAAGATGGTAAAATGAAAGCCAAATGCAAGTTTTGCACTAACAAAGAAACATACCCCACCCTAAGCAAAGGTGCCACTACTAGCCTACGTGCTCATATTACTAATATTCATAAAGTCAATATCGTGGAGGCGATTAGTTCTGAGAATTTCCGGTTGTAGCTTCTAGATCAAGTGAGAGTATTTTTAAAGAAGCGTTAGTCAAGTGGATTACAGCCGATGGTCATCCTTTTATCACTGTTGAATCAGAAAGCTTTAAAGAGTTGGTTGATGTAATTAAAAAATTAGAAAATGATATTACAATTCCCCCTACAAGGACAGTTAAGCAGGATTTGTTAAACTAATACTCCGAACTAAAAAATTCTATAAAAGATATTCTAATAAATAACTCAAGTAAGGTATCTCTTACAACTTACATGTGGACAAGTAATTCGTGTAAAGCTTTTTTGGGTGTCACAGCATACTGAATTAACGAAAACTGAAAGGTTAAGTCGCAAATTCTTGACCTTGCACCTTTTGATGAAGCACATACCAGAATAAATATGGCAAATACTTTATTTAGTATTTGTAATGATTTCGGCATTATTAATAAAATTTTGGGAATAACTGTTGATAATGCTTCAAGTAATAATACATTACTTGAAGCATTTGAAGTTCAGTGTAGAGATAATAATGGCTCCTTTATCAAACAAGGCCATGTCCATTGCATGGCTCATATTATTAATCTTGCTTTGCAAGATTTTTTAAGCCACTAAATTCAGAAGCACAAGATCAAAATAAAGATGAACTTCATATCTTAAACCAACCTACCACTTTCTAAACTTCAACCATCAAAAAGCTTCGAAAGCTTATCACCAAACTTCGGAGTTCGCTTCAGCGTCGCAAAAAATTAAGTGACCTATGCCAATCTCTTCAAATACCATTCAGCAATCCAATTCTTAACTCCAAGACCTATTGGAATTCAACACTTAATATGATTGAACGGGCTATTAACATAGCACCAGCAATCAATAGGATAGTTGATGAAATTCAAAAGCTAAATGAATTTAGTTAGTGCTTTAATATAATCGATTTAATAATTTTACCCAGCTATTAATCGATTAGTCAACTAATCGATTAATAGTTGGGCCAAAATTATTGATTGTCAACTAAGTCAACCAATTGATTAATCAATTTTTGATTCATATTACTAAATTAAGTCTTTTATTAAGAGAATGGAGTATGCTTGAAGAAATAACTTTGCCTTTAAAAACTTTTCGCGATGTCTCTGAAGATTTGTGTGGCGAATCATTCGTAACGATGTCTTTAGCCATACCAGCCTTTAATTTAATTATGAATGATCTTGAAGATTTAGAAATGAAATGTCATCCAGAATTATTAGAGAGGCTATCGAAGCAGCTCTTAATAAATTAAGGTTCTATTACATAAAGTGTGATAATCCAGTATATGTGATAACAACTTTATTGGATCCAAAGTTGAAGAAAAGGTACTATGAAGTAGAAAAATAGGATAAGAGGTGGGTTAATTGGGCAACCAAGTGTTTAAATAATGAATATAACAAATATAAGAACATTGATGTAGTTAGTAATGTTTTCGGTAGTGGTTGTCTTAACTGAGTTTTTGAAAAACTTCATGAGTCTACAAATGAGATAAATGAGGTCGAACAGTATTTAAATAGTCCTGTAGTACATCATGATATGGATGTATATCAGTAGTGAAAAATGTATTCAAAACAATTTTCAAAGTTGGTAGTTATGGCGCGTGATTACCTCACTATACCAGCAACAAGTGCACTGTCTGAAAGACTTTTCTCAAAAGGCTCAGGCATAGATACTGTGAAATATGGATCTTTAAATTCAGAAACAATACAAAAATCAATTGCACTTGGTGACTGGATAGATTAAAAAAAACTTTTGCTTAATTATTTCCTGAAATGTATAATAAAAAGTTTTTTTGATCCAATAAACCTTATCATTATATATACTGTATATACTCAGCATATAATCACGTGAAACATGTTAATTGGTTATGACAATGTATATAGTATGTACGTATGTAATACAAAAGTTATTCTATTTAACTGTTTTGTACAATACAAAGTTAATTCATTGTATACTTTTAACATACTACTAAACTATTATTGATTTAGAATACAAAAGAGTAGGGTGGTTATGAAGAATTGTATCTGTCAACTCTCCATATTGAAGAAAAGCACATTGTAGAATATATGCTTATGAAGGTGATTTAGTCTCAACCAGTGTTGGCACGGGACAGCATTGGACAAATTTTGAATAAAAAAACATCTAAATTATTCAAAATTTTATTAAGATAACCTATTTTAATCTTCTAAGCAAAAATATTCAAAACTATAAAAAATATATAATTATATCTTTTTTAAACTAATTTATTAAATTTTTAAGGCTAAATATTCTTTGAACAATTGTGGACACTGGACGTTTGGATGTGGACATGTTTTGGAAAGTTGTGTGAAATGCACTTATGAAAGTTGACTATATAAATAATAACTGGATTTCGCATAAGTTAGCAGTACAAATTTAATTTTTTAGTTTTCATAATATGAAACTTAATATAGAAATGGAATTATGCAAAAAATAGAGGTGCATACATATATTATCAGCATAGTGTGTTTTTTCACATATTTTTTTTAAAAGGTTCTGACAATAGTTAATGCTATAGCATCTCGATTTCATGATTTTATAAAGCAAAGTTAAAGTGGAAGGAAGATATTGTAGTCCAAAAGTAAAGCGTGATCAGATAATAAATCACATGAGATTTGAATGTTTTGTGAATGGTTTATTGGAGCTGTTGGTCTTTACCAAGATACAATTTTAACTGTGCAACTGCTTTTAAATCATTTTAATTGTCTTTTAGGTTAGTACTGAACAAGCTATCAAGAGAAAAATGTATCGAAGACACAATGCCACAATCTATTCTGTTTTTATGTCCATTTAGCTTACCAAAACAAATCCTTATTCTCTCGTTCAAACTATTTGGAACAGCCCAAACAATATGATAATTAGCACCACATAGTTTTGACTATAAGAAATTAAATAATTAAAACTAATGTGATGCTAATTATCACATAGTTTGGGCATCTCAAACGGTTTGTGCGGCATAATATCTGTGCTAAAAGCTTTTAATATTTTTACCAATGTTATCACAATAATCTACTATTTTGGTTAAATATGGTTTTTGATTCCGGGTAAAGATCTACCTTTTTTTTTAATGTTCTGAAATCTTATAAATGCGCATAAACATATTCAATAAATAACAGTAAGATTATCCTATGTTTATAACCACAATGTTGCTGTTTTTCTGGTAAGTTTAATTGTTAGAATTCTGAATTCTTTTCCTGTTAATAATTGACTTACAAAACTTTTTACATAGAGCTCAGTAGCCCTAGGTGGCACACTTATAAAAATCAAGGTATTTTGTTGGTATCATGACAGATTAATCAGACTAGAAGTCAAAATATTAAGAATTTTTTGTTTTGTCTTGTTTTGGCGTTTCTAATGAGGTGTAAGTTTATAATTATTATCTATTTAAATAGAATTTTATGGGTTCCAAGTCATGTCGAAATTCTAAATGAACTCGCTTGATTTTTACTTAGGTTTTCTCAAGCACCTTAGTCAATCGTAAATGGGTCTGATAGTAAATTTTAATTATCATAGTAAAAAATACTTTAATAAATTAATAGTGTTTATTATTCTAATGAATAAAACACATTATAATACATCAAAGAGAAAATTTTAATTAGTGGAAGATTTTTTAACTGATCAAGAGTATCATTCCAATTAACAAGACGTGGAGGCCCAGATATCCCTTTTTTTTGTGCTTATTGGCTGAAATTTTAATTGATTGATTAGTAATAGTTATATCCTGGGCAGTTGGGTATAAGCGGGACTGAAAGTCCCGCCTATACACATAGTGCTTAGGGTAAAACTGATTTATGCCCAGCGATTTTAATATAGTGACCAGAGTATAAGAAAAAATAATTGTTTAAATGCTTCTCTTTATATTACCATTATAGATCTTAAAATCATTACCGGAGTCAACAAATTATTATCTAATTGCCTATATTAAATAGAGATTGTATGTATAGTAAAAATCCTTATCAGGTATTATTAAATTACCCAGGTTATTCGGGGTTACTATAATTATATAATAGCAAATTTTTCCTGAGTACAATCTTTAATGCTAATAATGCTCAGGTAGAGATCGAAATAACCATATATAACATTTTGCTCACAATAATCACACAAATAGTCGCTTACAATGATTAGCAATCATGTATAGCAATTATTATCAAAGTCTACTAATAAGACTTAAAAATTCGAAATTAAATGTCAAAAAATAAACAAAAAATCCAAATTCTTTTAATATAAGTTTAATTGTATTATTTTACCAAATAAGCTTTATTTTTTTTGTTTATTGAAATTTTTTTTTTTTATTCAAGTATAATAATTATTATGAATTGCTATATTAACAAATAAATCATTCCAAATATATCTTATTTTATTCAACTAAAATAACACAAATAAAATGAAATTAAACATTCTGAACAACTTATTTTTAAATACTTCAATTATCTGCTAAATTGATGAAATTAAAGTATTATATAAAATAATATATTAGTTAAATAAATGTTCTTTGTATCTCACATAAAAATTTACTATACAAGTTACCATGGCTCACTGCTTATAGTATCCCCATAAAATATGACCTCATAATTAAGACCCAGATGCAAATCACGAAAACTTTATTAATCAAATGCGGTTTTTTTTCAAAGACCTAGATGGCTTGTTAATGATGGAGATATTAATCATAAGGCAATATGACTTGTATTTGTGCGTCAAAGAAATTATTGTACTAGATACCAATTACACCTAAAATTATTGGCAAGTTTGTTCCAATAGTGCGTTTTGGAAATGAAGGTCCATATTATGCGCACTGTAAAGAAATTCATAAAAGTTATTAAAGCCAATGTAATCGCAATAAAAAGCCCAATAGCTGTATAAAAATTTATGTTAAACAATATAGCATAATCATGTAATAATCATTTATACACTCCTTTATTATGTACCAGGCTATAAAGAATAACATCCACCAACTCAATCCCAGAATTTAAACATATTTGCGAGATCGATCCTGAATTTTGAGACTTCTGCAGCATTTGTCGAAAGCGGCACGAAATGTTTTGCGACATATGTATTCTAAAATCCAAATTAAAAAAAGCTACTCTATAAAGCATAATAACCTGTAAAATAATGTGCATAAAATTAAACAAAATGGTCATTAATTAACAAATACTAATCTGTTAAATTAAAAAAGAGCGAAGTAGAATACAGTACAATTAATTTAGACACAATATTTATATATAAATAAATAGCCTAGTAAACTATATATATATATATATATATATATAGCCTTGCACATGCAGTCTTCTAACTTTTTCTTACCTCCCCAGTTCACTATTAAACATTAAACAATTTGCTTCCCTAAACCTAATTGTAACACCTTTTACTGATTGCGACAATATTACATACTCCTACGTAGTAAACAAACAGGATCTTTGCAATGTAAGTCTTCATGAATCTAAATAGCTTATTTGTGAGCCGATTACTGCTTCTAAAACCAAGTACTTTTTTATTTCAAATACCTCGGTTAGCACATATTAAATCAACTGGCGATTAAAAAAAGTAGGACGTAAAATGTGGCAGATTTAAAATATAATAGTTTTTTTTTTAAGTTCACTAGAATAACGAGATTAAATAACATGATATTTAATACGTACTGTACTGTAAAATACTATCGCTAATCACTATTTACCGCGACACTGTATTACAAAATTTAAGATCAGATCAGATTAGTCTAAAAATAAATTTTATAATTTAAGCCCGATCTGTATAACTAACTAAATCAAAAAACTCAAAATCAAGTTTTTGTTTGATTTTGTCGAGCACTATTTAGCATAAGATTTAGAAGTGTTAGAAGGTTTATTAGAAGTAGTTTTTAAGTCATCATCTATTTGCATATTGTTATCAGGATTAGATATATGGTTGTTGTCTGGTGTAGTAGTATTAGAAGGAGATGCTTTAGCTGTTTTAAAGCGATAGGAATCATCAAGATTTTCAATAAGAGTAAATTGGATTTTGAATTTTTCTAATAAAATCTTTTTAGCTTGTAGATAGAAGTTAGAAATATATTCTTTGCGGATTTGAGAGATTGTAACCTTTTCTTGATTCAGAATATAGTAAAAGGTTAAAATGCTAGAAAGTGAGTATTAACAGGAGTGGCAGTAATTTTTTGTATAGCTTGATGAGAGCTGAGACCAAAAATGCCATCATTTTTTGCAGCTGCTCTAAGGTAGGCCCTGTAGTAGCTATAAAAAGAGAATCTTTTCCTGTGATCATCAGTTTCTACTTCATTATCTTTAGTAAACTGTTCTTCAATATTTGTAGTATGTTTGTGTAGAAGATTAGTAGGTGTTAGGTTTTGAAAGGTAGCAGGATATTTGTTATTTGCATTAAATATTGAAAAATCTAGAGTAGAGTGTTTTAATTTTGGTTTAAAAGGTAAATCAGTAGTGGAGGTTGAGGAAAATTTGGCAAAAGATTTGGTAAGAAAGAGTGATGCTAAATTTTTAAAGTTGTGTTCTGTATTGTTTAGTAAGGTTTGACATGGGTTGTCCTTATTATGTGTATAGGTGTGTATGTGGTAGAGTGCTGCCTTAATGCAAAGGATAATATATTCTCTATATGAGGAAATAGAGTGAATAGTGAAAGTTTTGGAAAGAAAGCTTTTGAGATATCTGTGAGCTTAGTTGCAATCTGGTATCTAAGAAAATTGTAAGTCTTCTTTTTATCTATTTTGAAAAATTGACATTGATAAACTTTGAAAAAAGGCTTCAAACCAAGTATCGAAGTTGGTTATATGTGGTTTAAGAGATAGAATGCAGAAATTATTTAAGAACTGTGTTTTGGGTATATTAAAGGAGACATTAATATTAAACTTATTATCATTTTGAATTTTAAATAAAGGTTGGTTTTTCATATCAATAGAAGTAAAATAGTGGAGATTGAAATGAATAGAGTGAATGTTTAAGTCTTGGATAAATTTAGCTCTGTTGATGGTTTGGTACTCGCCATTAAGGAAGAGGTGAAGTTGAGCAAAGTTAAGTGCAATATTGTAGCGATTAGAAGTAGAATAAGGTGAAATGAAACTGTAAGATGCAAAGATCTTGAATAGTTGAGTTTAGTAAAGAGAATGTGAGTGAATTTGGATAAGATATTTTTAAATGAAGTTTGTACTATCTTAAATGGGATAGTAATATCTTTGTTAATCTGTGGGAGTTGTTCGTAGATTAGTTCAGTTAAGAATTTGGGTTGTTGTCCTGCTATTTGTTTAATTAAATAGTTGAAGCTATATTTAACATCTGGTCTGTTTATTTTTTTGTTGATTTGTTCTAAAGCAAATCAACAAAAAAAAGGTTTAACAAACTCAAAGATCTGCTGAGCAAGTGGTGTGTTGAATTTAGTAAAGAGCTCCATTATAGAGGTAATAGAATAGGTTTTAAACTAATCAAGATCATTAGATGTATCTCACTTAGGTTGTTTAGTATTTTGTTTTTCTTTTAACAATTGCAAGAAGTTTTTAAAGATTTTTTTGTTTTGC
>CAJVPZ010000361.1:0-20292 GCA_910592135.1 Racocetra fulgida | reverse complement strand
GATTCTTCTTGTTTCGTTCTTTTTCCTCTAAGACCTGTTATCCACTTCTTGTATTGGTATAATTCCTCCAGATATTCGTCTAAATAATTGTTAGATAAAGCTTCTTTCTTGTTTATAGGATTCTTCACTTCATTCTCCTCTTGGTTTGATTCCACAATATATATATATAATTCATCGATTTGTTAACAAGAATCTTCTATTCTTTTCTTTCTTTGTTGTGATCTCTGTTCTAAACTTTTTTGTTTAAGAGTTTGGATCCATATTTTATCTTGCTCTAATTTCTCTATATACTCTTCTATCTGTATATCAGATATCTCTGTATTTGTTGAAAATTCTAAATTTTCCTTATCTTCTTTTCTATCATTTTGTATTAGAAAGAGTAAATTTTCTTGTCCAAGTTGCTGAATTAAGTTCTCTTCTATGTCTCTTCTTTAAAGTGCTTGTTGCTCTTCTTTTTTTTTCTTAAAGTCAACTATCCAGTTATTATAAAGCTCCAGTTCTTCTAAATAATCTTCTATTGATTCATTCAATATTTCCGCAGTTTTGTTTTGTTTTCTAGAATCTTCTTTCTCTTCAGTACCCGAATTCCTAGGTGCCATTCCTCTGTTTATATCTGTCACGTAATTCACAATTAAATTATTTTGTTTACTCCTTGACGCATATTTCATTTGTATAACAACAACAGATCTGCAATACAGGGTCAAGTGCAATTTCCCAAAAATTGCTTGCAAAGGGTGAAATTTCATCAGTTCTTTGCCGTTTTTCTTCTTTTTCATCCAAAGCCTTAACATTTTTATCTTCATCTCCTAAGAGACTAGGTGTTATTTTGTGTGTTCTTTCTTTTTACTTAGTACTGCGAACTGTGTTTTCTTTAACGAAATATGTGTTTTATTGATTTTTTGTTTATGTTGAATTTGTGTTCAAAGGATCAGCGAAAAGAGTTGCATGTAAAACGTGCATAGTAATATATATACTGTAATTATTTTTATAATGATCATTATAAATATGTAAATACCCGCTAAATGCTATACATAAATTTTAATACGTATAGGTCTGAGCAGACAAACAAGTCATCACGAAACGAATGAAAGTCACGAATTCAGAAAAGAAGCCGGATCTACAAGTTTTGTTAAAGCTTGACACAGTGGAAAATGAAATAGTACTTGCTGAGGTTTTACGATTACTGCCTCAACAAGATAAAGAAATTATCGACTAGAAAAAATTGGTACGTATTTGCAAAGATTGTTTTAATGAATGATATAATGTTTTTTTTGATGGGAAGGATGATACTACCAATATAGCCAGATCAATAAATGTCAAGTTAGGGAAAGTTCCTGTTTTAGGTATCCAAGTAATATGAGATCGTGTGATCATTTCTGCGTTAGACTTATTTGAAGATGATTTTTATCGGGTTTTCTGAATCTCTGAGTTAGTTATACCATTACATATTTCCTCACGGCCGATAGTTGAAGAATTTTTAAAGAACACCCTTAAAATGAGGTTCATGGTGGAAAAAATTATTGCAATGTCTGTTGATGTGAAGGACGAAATTAGTCTTTTGCCAGTAACTGAAGATCAGACTCCATCAACATCAATGATGTTGACAACATATTCTCCGCCAAAAAATTTTTAGATAAAAAATTTCTGAATATGTATATTTTTATTTCATATTTTGTTTTTATTTTTTATATCAATAAAGCTAAGGATTTTTCCTTCTACGAGTGTTTTTATGAAAACCATGTCAAATATTAAATATATTTAATACTATATATTTTTTATTGCGTATTAATAAATAATTTAACATAGACAATGACTGAAAATAATATTAATTCTGATGTTAACATCTCAACTATAATTAAAGAATTTGCTAAAATGAAAATTAATGGGAATAACCATGAATCTCAAAATATTAATGATGCAATATCTAGTATTGTTAGGCAAGTATCGGGTAAAAAAATCTGGATCTCTCTTCACCGATTATTGGAGATAGTGAAACCTGAGATTCAGCAAGATATTATAAACTCAATAGCAAATCCAGATATTTCTCGAAGAAATCGTACATCATGTAAGAAAATTTTAAGAGACAAAGCTGAAAAAAACTAATTTTTAATGATACTGCATTCGAATCCTCATCTTCATCTGAATCTGAGTCTGACTCTGAATCATCTAATAATAATAAAAATTTTATTATAGATATGGTAAAAGTGAAGAAGCGTGATTAGTCTTTATCATAGATCCGGAATATTGGAAGAAGCTGGTTCATATTTGTAAGGATTGTTTCGATGAACGTTATAATATTTTTTTAAAAATAGAGATGACACTTCTTCCGGAGCAAGGTTAATACTGTATATTTCATGAATTTATTTTATTGTATTTATGTTACTCATGTATAATCGAGAATTTTTTGGTAAAGTAATAGAGCGTGAAATTTTTTACCCAGACATTAGTCTACAAACAATAGTATAGACATCATGTATCACAGGCTAGATCCTGAACATTTGTATTTATTTTTCGTATGTACTGTATTAATAAAAAATTTTGGCAAATTTCGCTTACGGGGCCATGAGGAAAAAAAACAGGATATTTTTTTTTATTTTGAATGCTTATACACAGTGTATTAGTTATATAGATCATGTTATCCAGTTTGAATTATTAAAACAGCATATCACTGAACTTGAGGCTGAGAATGCAGAGCTTAGGAAGGAGAATATTGAGATCACTGATCTTAGAAGAAAGATCTCAGAGTTTTATAGTGAGAGAGCTGAACTTATGCGTGGGATTTCTGAGGCTCTAAAAATGACTAAGGAAGAAAGAACGAGGTGTGCTGTCTATAAATAATTAGTTTACTTTTGCATATATATTCATGAATTTATTTATAGTATTATTAATGATAAATATTACTAGCATATTACCAAAAATTTTCTTGGCAAAGTGATCCGCATTCTGAAATAAAAAGATATATTATTTACATTGCACTAATTTAAAATGGCCAGAGATTTCACTCGATGAGGTACTAAAAGCATATCCTGAAATTGCAATTTCTAACCAGCCAATCATATGGAACCATACTCTAAAGTTTCCAGATAAGAGCATAACAGTGAAAGCATGATTGTAGATGGGTCTTTGCAAATAAGTATCATAATCAATTTTAGGCATAAAGTACCATTTCTACCGAAATAAATCTTGACTATTTTTTTGCCTACACGATCACGTTAAATAAAAAATGAAGCCCTTAGGACCCAAAATATCATGTTTCGAAATAATGGCACTTCGTGCCCGGAATCTTGCTTTATTAATATAAAAACTTTACCGAAGTAAAGATATATAAAAAATAAAAAAAAAATTTCTATATCAATCAATCTCGCTCTAATCATATCTTTCCTAATCACTACAATTAGCATCAGTAACTGGAGAACACATCATTACGAAGGCGGTCAGAGATATGTTCATATCTTTCTATTTCTTTAATATCGTAATTATCTAATTCATACCCTAATTCATATCCTAATTAAAAACAATGAAAAACTTACTCCTGAGAATTATTAATTGATAGGCATAGTAAATAATTATGTAATACAGAGTTTACTTATGAGATATTTTTTCTTTCAGCTTGTTTTGAGGTTTGGGTTTGGGTTTAGATAAAGTTTGGGCATTACTCTTGTTGGTCTTGGCAGTGGTGCTATCATTAGTCTTGGGGGTGGTAGTGTTGTTGGTCTTGGGGGTGGTGCCATTGTTAGTGCTTATTTTTTGTTTCTGAATACAAAAAATCATAGTAAGTAAAAATTCGTCTTCATAGTCTCCGTTAAATGGCAAAAACATTACTTTTTTAAAAAAAATTCGGTAAGTGAATCAAGTTAAAAATATATATAAGCAAAAAATAACGTTATTGCTAACTTATAGGCAGGGAACTTGCTTATTTTTATACCGTCCATTTGCTAGATCAAAAAACTTGCTAGAAAAAAATTATATGATTAGTAATTACGTTATCCAAATCCAACACCAGTTTTTTTTCTCCATAAAGCAAGTCTATTCGGTCATAAGTTCCAAATGCTGAATCTATTTTGTTATTTTTTCTGGTAAAATTAACCTCCTTTAGATTCGATGATCGCTTAAGGTGGATTTAGATCTGATGATCTCGGAGATGATGAAGATTCGAAGTCCCTGTAACATATGAATTTTGATAAAACTATTGATTAAGAACGTTATACTCATTGCCCTTATAGCCTTTTTAAGTCCCATTCTTATCGCGGAATCTTATATAATAAGAAAAGCACAGTCTAGTTAATCATAATATTCGTTAATAAAAAAATTGACTGTGAGAATTAATTATGCGGAAGAGTGACACCACATAAAGTTTAATACAGGCTATTGATTATTAAAGCCAGTCAAGGTTTTATTGCACATTCGAACTGATAGATCTGAATATTAAGTGATCGCTATCGTTATTATAAAAATATAAAAATATTAGTTAACTATTAATTAACTATGCTCCGATGGCCTCTGAAGGCTGTCAGGGAGGACAAAATTTATGCGATAAGAATTTTTTGCGGTCCCATAGGACCATTAATTCATGTAATAGTATGGCATAATAAATACTGTATCAATTTTTTCTGATTTATCGTTACAAATAATCACACTGTGACTCATAAATTTAGCACCTTGTGCTTGCTTTGCTAAAAATTTCATTTAGTTTTAAAATAGTAAATTTATATAGATCAGGTGAAAAAAACAGTTGATAGAACGTGGTTGCATTAAAATAGCGCACATATGTATTTACAAGCATTTTTGAAAACAAACCTGCGCTCTCGAATATTCACAGCCCAATATATATTATGACACTTATTCTAAATTTGTAGATGAGCCGAAGTGCCAAATATATCAAAATTTTTAGTATCAAAAATTGCGATTCGTGTTGATTAAACATCTAACATGCGCTTTATTCTAAAATTAGAAAAAAATATTTCTGATTCACGACTGGGGTATATAAATATTTATAGATTATTAAATAATCCGCCCCTTAAAAACAAACATGAAGCTAACAATTATATATAAACCACGTAGCAATATGGATGGCCTGGATTTATATAACAGATAAGGCAATAGTATCGCCATATATAAATCTTTTTTTTCATTCTATAACCAAATTTTTTTACTGATATTCCATTTTTTTATACTAGATTACCTTCATGTTGATAAGACAGTCGCTTAAGTTATTCGCATGGGTTCGTGGAATTCAACAGGGCCATGATAGTCCTGTGCTTTAATGAAGGTGATTTGTCTGGTTCGTGAAAATACACAATCTAACCGTACTTTTAATATATCAGGTGTAGTTATAACCTTTCGAGGCAGGCTTAGGATCTGACTATTATCTCCCTAATTTTTTTCTATATTCTTATAAAAACACTCATAGAGGGCGCAATTGTCAGATTATCATTGTCTGCATAGCGAAGAGAGGAAAACCCGATGAGCTTCCCGCGGTTTAGTCCACTGAGCTACGAGATGAGAAATAGTTTGAATGTATCCACCTCGAAATTCTTTTTCTCACATTCATTTCGAAAAAAAGAAAAGTTATCAGAGAAAACAAGCAGGATAAATTATCTCCTATAGATCAACAGATAAGAGAGAGTCTAATCCAAAAATTTTTAAGTTACGCTGGATGAATCGGGTAAATAATACATTTTTATTTCTTGCACGAGATTATATTGTGTTAATAGATCGACCACCCAGGTTACTTGTTATGGGTATGTATAGTTATGCAAAAAATTTCGCTTGAGTCTTCAGATCTTGATGATAGGGCCTCTGACTATGTGTGTTGTGTATTCGAAAGGGCATAATCATCATTGCTGGTGGCCCAGTACTTTGACTTGGGTGGTTTGTTCAGTCTGCAAAAATAATCAATTAGATGATTCGATTGGACCATATAAAATATAATTTTAATCGTATTTTTTTATTTTTTACGAGATTTTCTCTATGTAAATTGCAAAGATACTACCCCAATCAAGAGAGATCCGCAAAACCATGTAGGTCACAAATATAAATCCAGTATGTTCGTAATAGAATAAAAATGAATTCTACATTATTATAGTATAAGTTAATAAAGAATCGCTATAAATAGCCAAAAACGTTAAGAATTACTAAAATCGGCTATAAACTATTTATAATCATAAAATGGTTAAAACTAACTTCTATTCTGATTTAAATTCTGTAGTAGTGCAGGCACTAAATGATTTGCAATATAGGTATAGTAATGAAACGCCTGAAATGTGGTGTTTACGTATTCGTTATCCATTTAGGACACTTCTAGAAAATAACCCAAAATACTTCTCCAAGAACGGATTTATCCAAATGATTGAAAGATCTAGAGATGGAGGATTTATGGTTGAGAAGCGTTCATTTTATATTTATTGTACTGTATGTGACACTTTGGTATTTATCTACGAAAATACTATCGAATATGCTAGTAATCACCTGAAGAAATGCATTACTGAAAAACCCCTCACATATTCTAAACCTGTATGGAAAAATGTGAAAAATGGAGGAATGCCAAGCCAAAAGAGTGTATCATTGCTCAGTCCCGATGAGATTGAAAAAATTTATCAAACATATTGAGTTATGTACAGTAAAGGTTTGGCTTATTATAGTTATAATTATTTATATGAGGGTAGAGAAGAGATTGTAAATCGGTTAATTAATAATGCAAAAGTTATCCAACAGGCTTGAAGAGCTTTCAAGTTGAGACCCGAAACATGGGCAAAACAAGTTTGGAATATGATAAGAAATGATGGCACTCCCGACAAGAAGAAGTTTTTAGGTATAACTTCTCGTGATATAAGAATTCCTGATGATCGATATATAGATTATTTTGGTTAAAAAATTCAAGCTAAAGATGTGCCTACACATTATCAGAAATCTCCTATTTTATTTGATCATTATACTCCGTATAGGTGGCTAGAAAAGAAGAAAGAACAGTTATGGGAACGATTAGGCCTTGTATCATATATATTTGCTTTCATAATATTACATCGGCAAGACTATAGAATCGTTGAATATTCAGGATAGACTTATATGTTAAAGTGGCTATCGAATCCTGAATATTATTGTATTAATGAATTTGGTAATGAAAGATTTGTTAGAAGTTTAGAGTATGCATGATACATGTGTAAAACACATAGCAAATCATATCCATGTGATTCACTAAAAATCAACTATTTCGAAACTAAATATCTTTATATCCTAGGAGAAGAAATTAACGTAGATTTCTTAGATTCAAACAATAACTGTGAGTATGTGCGCCGAATTTTCTGGACCATGAATTCTTTATTATAATAATTTATTTTTTATAGTTGTTCACCGTTTTCCTAATGCTATTCTTGATATTAATTTTTATTTATCTACCCAACACAGATAGAAAAATGTCAATGTGAAATTTTCAAGATGACCCCATCCTGGAAAAATCTATAATTTTTATATAAGTGCTTTGGAAGTTTGTGAACAAACAAATCATCCCTCCTCAAAAATAAATTTTTTCGGAGTGAAGTGAAACAAGAGTTTTGTGAAATTTTATCTAAAAAATTTTCTGATTACTTTTTTTTTCTATTTTCAAATTTATGAGAAAATAGGGGATCCACAATTTGACCGATTCTATTCATTAGCTAGTGCACTTTTTTCCTTGTGCTTCTGCCTTGCCTCTATCTCCTTCTGCAAGTTTAGTGAAGTATCAAACCTTAGTAAAATTGCAAGAGGATCATCCTCTGGCCTGGTGAGATCAAATACAACAAATTCACCTTTGTGGAGGTAGCTGTTAATAACCATAGATGCATTTTTTACATCATCGGTATAGCGCCTAATGATCTTGGAAATATCTTCATGCGAGCTACCGGAGTTAAAAATTACTAAGTGAGAGGTATAAGAAAAAATGGTATTTCTTATATGTGTATTTCAATAAAGCATTTCAGGTTTTATTTTTAAGTGTGTTCTGCATACATCAATGATCACTGCTAAATATAATATAAAGTACTTTTTGAAAGTACTGCGCCATTCCTTCTGCACAATTTTGATGAGCCCAGACACGGTGTCCAGACTTTACAATCAGAAAAAAGAAGATAAAATTATCCGGCTAATCAGAGTCATATGCTTCATCCCACCTAGGTGAAAGCTGTTTCTTCTGCACAATCCCTTATTAATATCATGTGATTGTGAATCATTTCCAATTATCATTAGAATATACTCACGAAATAACAATAATAGGTGAATCTTGAGTCACGTCTGTATTTACATATATAGCCCAGAATTCGATAAAAAGTTTTTTCACTCAATTTACTCTGAACTACATAATCATGTTTAGGCCTAACACTCAACCTAAAGTAGGAATTTGAACATGGATGAACCTTTGATCTTTTTTGTGGGTCCAAACATAATGATACCTTTTCGCTTTTTCTTTCCTTAATATCCAAAACAGATACCGCATGAGTATTTCAAGCAAAATGGTCAGAATGGAACATTCTGGGTTTCCTTGATGAATGCAACTTGAAAATGTTTGGACAAAAAATAGAGGAGTACCTTTTATCTCTCAAGGTAATTGCTAATAGGGGGGAAGGTAAAAGACACGAAAAAGCACAAAGACTGCTTGATAACTATAAGAAAGCAAGTATAAGTCTTTGTTGAAATATAGAAATTAGTGGCGAAGTAGAGGATCTCTGAGATCTTCTATCATTCAAGTCTCTGAGACGAGCCACAAAACTAATGTTGAGACACAAGTGACCTCCGAGGGTACTTGATGTTAAAGTCTTCGAGATGACTCAACATTAGTCCACCAGCGCACAGACAATCTTCGAAAAATACAAAATTTATTTATAAGATTCTGTATCATATATTATTAAAGAGAATTATCCATTCATAGTATCATTAAGAGTAAAGATAGTAAAGATGGGAATCCGATCAGTATAAACACAAATTGTCTGGTGTTAAGTCTCCAAGACCACCTGGTGGGATGAAAATCGGTTAAGAATATTATTACTAATTTCTAAATCCACCATGTTAGAATTCTCGTCAAGATCATCAACTAGCAAAAGAATGGGAAGAAGACCATGAAAATCAATCCGCAGTCCACCTCCACAATCTAATATTTACAGATATTGGCATTATGTACGGTGTAGCTGGGACGATTAATGGTGATACAATTACATCTTGATCAATCAATCGACAAAAACGGAAGAAAAGCCTATCTATTTTAAAAAAGATTAGGAGTTGATTTGGTATAAAAAATGGTGGTTTGAATTATAGTGAACTTTTTTTAATGACTACTTATCGTATCTATAGAATAAAGAACAGGTTGCAGTTACTTCAAAGAAGGTCAATATAAAGTGTAACCTTATGATAAGGATTTGTTAACCCGAATTTCTCAAAAAAAAGTTTTTTTGTGTGTGTGAACAGGTAAAACCGATGTGGAAGATGATGATCTATTTATTAACAACAATTCATCATTATCAAGTACCGTACAAGATTCCTTCATATCTACTTCCAAGTCACAAAATCTTGATAAGACAGAATCAATTGCCATGGATCAAGATGAAGAAGAAGTCAAGAAGCTCACACAGGTATTTTATTATTTGTTAGGTTTATTACTTTTTATTTATTTGTTCATTTCTATTTAATTTTCTAGAACGAAAGGGACATTTGTAATAAATTACTCGCTATTTTGTCTACACAAAAAGAACAAGATAAAAAGTTCAGAAAAGATTGCATGACATCTATATCTCTTAACAATATCATTGATTTATCTAATGATAAGGTGTCCGAAAGAGTTTATAAATCATTGGATGAAAGACAAAATGAATAGTTCTCAAGCAACGGTCCTGGAAACAAACCGATGAATTTAAGAAATATGTTTATCAATTCACCGAAGATGTTTGTGATAGAACAACCATTCCATATTTGGTTCGCAAGTCTTTTGTAACTCCAATTGAAATATTCAATTCTTATCGTCATGAGGGTCATGATATAGCACAACAGATTTTAACACATTTGTAAGTTTTATTTGGAGTATTTAACAATTCACAACTAAAAACTCAATAATTTTTCTATAAATAGTTCTGAGTGATTTGAAGCACCAACAAGAATTGAAAACAAATCCCTTGATTATGAAAGAACTTATTCAATAGATACAACAATATATATTATAAATAGGTTATTCCGTATGCATCAAGATGTGGTTGAACTTGTATAATAAGTATTAATTTGTAAAATTCAAAATAATAAAGCCAAATTCGTTGTTAATTTTTTCTGTTTTACTTAGGATCGAGTTAACAACCCTCTATACAAAAAATCACAAAATGGACAGACTTGTTAAAGTGATCAAGACAAAACAAAGTCAAGCTGTAATTCTATTCGAGTTCTTCTATAGCAGACAAGCATCTGAATCAAAAGAAGATGGAGATGAGGTTAAATTATATAGAAATTCTATACGAATTCTAAATAACCTATTACAGAATGTATCTAAAGATATAGCATGCATTTATTTGGTACAATCTGCCAGTAAGTATTTAATTAGATGATAGGTAATAAAAAGTTTAGTGACTCTAATATATGTTTTTTTTTATAGATAGTTTAATTAAAATCAAGTATTTGATTCGTCCTCTATCATCAATCTACATTCTTCAAACATTCACAATTATCAAGATACTAGTGTCATTTGATGATTTTGAACAATCTGCAAAAATCATGGTTGATTTAATGAACTTGCAGGTATGGATTAGAAATGTTTACATATGCTCTTATCAAATATTAATAAAATAACCAACTTTGTTATTACAGGCTGACATGTTGTTAACAATTAAAGCAATGAATAAAGTTGTAACTAAACCTAATAATATCAATACAACTTCAGCACAGGATACATCAGAAAAGAATATGAAGGTGGAAAAACCCTCATCTCCCAAATCTCTATGTCTCAGTGGATCACTTTCAGAATTACTATCATTGATTTAAAAGTTATTAGGTTCTTTTTTACACTATAGTTTATATTTTTCTCCATGTAATACTTATTTGTTAGCGTTACATTGTAATTGCATCCGAATAAGAATAATAATATATTGCGTGATATAATAAATTGATCCTATATTGAGAAATTCTTTTACAGTTCTAGAAAATTCCATAGTTTAGGAAATTAATGAACCATAAATGATCGCTTTATTCAATTAATATAATATTCCTTTACTATGCCTGTATCGTGCAAAAAAAAATTGTAATATTAGCATTTATCCGAAGTTGGCTAATAAAATAATAATAAAATTTTAGATTTTTTCTTGAAAATAACAAAATTGTTCGAAATATGAATAAATGCATTTAAAGTTTTAACTCTATTCAATTGAGACCCAATTCACGAAGATGCTCTGGAATAGTTATATATGGGTCTTCATAGTACCAAACATATCTCAAGGCAATCTGGTTCTTTTCGTATAATTCTTTTTTAAATTGATCCCGCTCTTGTTGTTTAGTGAAATTATTGGGATCACTATTATGAAAGAATTCTATATATCTTTTATGTTGTTCTCCTTGTACTTCAATTGCAAATCCATATTGCGGGTAATAAATATCAAGTTCTAATTCAGTTGGGTGATTTAAAGTTTTAAGAAAATAGGGTTGACGTATTTTAGATGGCGGTCCAAGATATTTTAACATAATCTCTCGACACAATTTTTCACGTTTATATTTAGAGCAATATAGACACCATGTATTATCATTTTTTACATGAGAAAGGGTAGCATACCATTGATAGTTTTTATTGCATCTCCAGAGTAATTGACTTTTGCAATTAATATAAGAATCTGTCAAGCATTCCCCGGCTCAACTATATACAATAGATTTGGCTATTGCAATATCAAATTTTGTACTAGCACAATGCGGGCACCAATAGTTTTTGTTTTTAATACCACTGATGGAAGCAAGCCATTCATGTGATTTGAAACACCTCCATCATAAATGCGCTGTATAATTGATGTAAACATCAGATAAACTTTCTCCATTTCTGCTACGTGCTAATTCTTTCGTATATTCAATGTCAAGTTTCTCAGATTTATCTACACAATGTGGACACCAAGTTCCTCTTTGAATACTATCAATCCTAGCGAGCCATGAATGTCTTTCAGAACATCTCCAAGAGAGTGGAGTACGTCTGTTATGATAAGAACTAGAAAGACATGTCCCGGCCCTTTTATTTGCAAGATTTTGAGCAAATTCAAGTCCAAGTTTCATGCATTCCTGGCACCAATTTCCTTTATTTTTAACATCTGAAAGAGATAGGTGAAATTGATGATTATTTTTGCATTCCCATAAAAGAGGTGAGCTATTGTTAATATAATTATCGGAAACACATTTTCCATTTTTAGTACATGCAATTTGCTTAGCAATTTCAAGAGTAAGTAGTTTTCTATAGGCACAGTCTGGATACCACTTGTTACATTTTATACTAGCAAGACTCGCATATCATTCATGTTATTTATTACAACGCTATAATAAAGTTGATTTACTATTAATATATTTTTCTGAGAGACATTTACCATTTTTGTTACATGCTAATTCTTTAGTAACTGAAATACTTAGTCTAGTATCTGAACAAGTGGGGCACCATGTTTTACCATTTTTTATACTATTAAATGTAGCAAACCATTCGTGTCCTTTTATGCATTTCCAATACATTAGGGTTACATTATTAACATATTCTTTGGAAAAACATTTTCCTTCACGAGATTCAGCTATCTTTATTGCATCACTTAAAGATAATTTCTTAGTCATTGCAGTTAGTAATTATTTATTTTTAATAATTATCCTACTTTTCAAAATACTATGGAGTATTACGAACTATGAAAATTAGATGAAACTATACCTTCGAAAAAACAGAATCCATTCGCTCCTAAATATTCATTTAGACTACTAGTTGCAGGCACCTCTGAGTCTGGAAAGATGAGCATAATAGTGCATTTGCTTATAGGAAGTAAATATCCAAAAATATATCCATGGATGTCTGGTAAAAAACATGGTCATAAAATACCAAAGGTGGGAGTAAAAATTTTGGCAAAAGGTATATTCCATGTGATGATCTAATTGTTGTTGTGCAACACCAAGATGAAGAGTTATAGGAAGCAATACAATGTTTTTATAAATTTATAGCTATGGATAAACAAGCTCCATGGTATGAAAATGTGAGATTCAAGCTGATCGCACCTGAAGAACTACCTGATATTTCATCTTTCAAAAGAACTAGCCGATTTACTGTTATAGTCTTTGATGATCTTGCCAGCGAACCTCTGGCAACTCAACTAAAAATTATTTCTTTCTTTAGGTTAGGTAGACATGATGGAATTAGCTCAATTTATATTGCTTAGCGTTTCTATGAAACCCATCCAAATATACACAGAAATCTTAAATACATTTCATTGCATCATGGATGTGAAACTTTAGATACCATAAAGCGAATTCTTAAAGATACATACACATGATGTTTATGAACCTTTAGCAAAAAAAATTTATGAAGTAATAAAAAAGCACTTTGTGGTTATTGATATCCAAAGACCATCTAATGACCCCTTATCAATTAGATTTAGATGGGATAAGTCTTTAAAGGATTGGCAAAATAGTTGAACTTGGAATAATTTATGCTTTGTGGCCTCGTCCATATCCATAAGGTAGAGTTTTATAGGTGGTAGTTCTTTTTTTTGGTTCTTTTGTATGACAGATTGGGAATTCATAACTATGATTTCTATTTAAGGCTATTTTATAATTTGAAATATTTTTTGCCTCTTCATTATGGGGCAAAATAAAAGAATATAAATAAGAGGATATGCACCATAGAAAGTATATAATTAGTAATATTATTACGAGAAAAAATGCAAGCTGAAAAAAGAAGGAATTGGGTGATACTGAGGTCGTTTCAGTACTAGTGATGCCATTATCCTTCTCCTGTCCACTAACACCTCCAATCACTTCATTAGTCTTACTGGATGCTTCTGAAATCTGCTCTGCTAAATGAGTATTGGTTTCTTGAGGAAGGGACTCTTTTTTCAAAGAGTTCTCAGCTGAGTCTGGATCCACTTCAGCTTCATCTATTATGTTTGATTCGTGAGATGACTGGGATATTTGTTGTTCTAACTGGTCTTCCAATTCTCTCACTCTAGATCTAAGACAGCTAATTAACCCATAACTACGTAATATACCTCTTTCTAGTTCGTTTACTTTAGCTTCAAGAGAGGTGATTTCAGAATCCTTATGCCCTACCTCGGCTTCCAATTCATCTTTTTTTGAATTTAAATCATCCCTTTCTTGCTCCAATGTATAATTAAGGGAATGTAATTCACTTATTTTATCTCCAAAAGCATCGATATAAGCATTATGAGATGTGCATTCTAATTTCAACTCGAATTTCAATTCATCTATTTTGGCTTCTAATTCACTTACCTTAGCTTCAAGAGAAAGAATCTCATCCTTGTCAAGGGACGAAGCATTCTGAGTGAGGGTCGCTGTTCTCTTTAGTGTTTTAATCTCAGATTTAAGTGATTAGATTTTAGTATGGGATGCCCGTTTAGAAAATCTAAGCCTAGTATTGGATGTATTCAGCTGGCTAATCTTTTTTTTAGTATTGGCTTGAACTAGCTCAAGATCCTTTTGTTGCTTTAAATATACACCTTGCAGGTCTTTATATTCATTAGCAATATCAGAAGCAGTTTTGATGCTACCATGCAATGCTTTTTCAAGTTCTGATTCGCGGATACTACCAAGCCAATGACCTCTATTCTTGATATCTCTTAATGTGTGTACAATGGACATAATTATAGGCTGGCTATGAAGTAGAGAAAAAAAAGATATTAAATATTAAGCAATGCCAAACTTCTTAGCAAATGAATGGATGAAATTTTCATCTAAATCATCATAGCCATTTTCTTAGTGAGAATTATTTTTTAGATAGATCCAAATTGTGCATAGCACTGATACTTCATGTAATAATATTTTTTTACATGCATTTTTACTAATACTACAAATAGTCTCCATATTATGCGTAGAATTAATCCTTCCGATACTCTGCACAATACTGGTTCTTTGGATAGTTTTGATAATGCGCATAGTCCATATAGTATTAATATTTCGCATACAGATTTTTTAATAATAGTATGAAAATCTGATCGACTGCCAATATGATCAATCCCCCACTCAGAAGATATATACGCTCTGATGCTACAAAATTATCTACAGCAGATTATGAAGACATCATGCAATACCGGGATATGAAGTCCAAGCCTTTGGATCAATTAAGAAAAAAATTCTATGTATCAACTTCTCGTTTATATCAGATTTGGAGAGGACAGGAAATAGAAAGAGTCGAATAGAACTATTCAGCAGTTCCGCTTTCCTATTCAAGTACAAATGATATAAATAAACAGAATAGGACGGATTTGGGGTCTAATTCAGTTTCAGAAGAAAGTGCAAGCAGTAAGGCAAAAAAGACTGAAGGAAAAAAACGGTCTCAAGAGAATCAACCCAAGTTTGTTAGCATCTCTGAGCTAACTATTACTTAGAATCAACTAATACCTGGAACAAAAAAAGAAATTATTTCGCCTACTAAATTCTCTAAGGATATCTTGGATTTGTTTAAGAAAACTAATAATGATATAGAAAAAATTAGAGCATCTGGTCATGTTTTTATTTCCAAATAGTTATTTGACTTTAGTTTCACATCGTCTAAGCAAACTATTATAGTATTCTATAATTTCTAAATTCGATTGAATGCTAGAAAATAATGCTTTTCCGAGCTCTTTCATACAAATTATCATATCCTCATAATTCATGCAATTTGCGCACTTTTTTTTAAGTCTTCACTAATTGGGCTAGAAGAATTAGTGGATGCTTGACCCTGCTCCTCTTTTGGCGGTTTCTTAGCTACTGGGGCCTTGCTATATGTTGGAATAACATAAGTCTTTCTATATAACTTTATGCGGAACTAGTTTTTATTTGGCTCAGAAACACCTTGGAGCTTTCGAATATTAGACATACCTAAAAATAGCATTGGTTCAGGTTCGCCATTATCTATATATACAAAATTTCCAATAACTGTAACTGTCTTTCTCTCTTTGTCTTTCATAATAACCGGCACATCTGTGTACCATCCTAATGAATCAGTAATATGTTTGAAATTGCTCTTTATAGCAAAAGCAGATGGCTTATCAGCCTTCTATCCAAGTGCCTTAATTGCCAGGTCATTTATACCACCAAATTCACTTTCAGGATCTAAAAAAGATTCAGAAATCGCTAAATCATTTATATTTGCATTCAGATATTGTAGAGATGAAAACCACTCATCTGATTCCTTTTCCAGAGTCTTTCGAGATAGACATATTTTATGCATTGCCAGTGAAAGCTTTGGCAAAAGCTTATTATACGTTTCAGACTGGTTATCTTCTATTGGTACCTGTTTTTTTTTACTGGCGAATCATACCCGGTCCATCTATTATTTTCTTCATCATAACCACCACTATTATCATCATCATCTGAAGCTGGAGGTGTGTATTGGGATTGTGAAGATGAAAGTTGAGGATAGTAACGTGTAAAATTTGATTTAGCTAGAGGTTTTTTGGATTGATTATCGAGTATCATCTTTTTGAATTGAGATGTCATTTGACCGATTTCATCTACTTTCGATTCTATTCTATCTATTCTAGTATTTTGATTTGATGAATATAATCGTTCTGGGTGAGGTCTTTGAAAGGGTTTTACAGAATAAGCCGAGTCTAAATCATTCTTATTAAATAAACCTAATTCTTTTAAGTATTCGGCTACATAATAATTTTTGAGACCTTCTTCTGATTGCAATGATAATAGGGGACCTTTCGGCTGTCTAACTGGCTCTACTATCTGTGGAGCAGGTGTTTGTGCTTTTTGAGCAACAGCTTGCTGGGCCATTTGTGATTGGTAATCAGCCTTTTGCTTTTTTAATAAAGACTGGTATTTAGTTTTTTGCTGTGCCAGTGCGTTTTGGATTGCTTTTTGCATATCTTCTAAAGAAACTCCTTGTTGTTGAGAAGCTGAAACGGGTAAGAGTTCATATATTTCTCAAGATATTAGCGGATTAAGCATTCTATCTCTTTTATGCCTAGCTATTCGGCGCAACTCTATCTCATATAGCTTTTTAGCTAATTCATCTAATGACAAATATTCATGATGTCCTCAGCCTTTTCAAGCCATGGGAGTGGAAGAGCATCTAAAAACTTTCTACGTAATTCTTCAGGCCTATAGTTGGTTCATCTACCTATTCGCAATAATTTTCTATATAAATCATCTATAGTCATGTTTCCCTTTCTGATTATTCCATACATTAAATTCCGAAGCTCCTCTTCCACTGTAGGAAAATGTGTTTTTAGCCACCATATGGCTTGACCGAAACGAATGCCAGCTACAACTACTGTAGTATCATTATTAGCATTTGGTGCATTAACAGCAATGTTAGTAGGTCGACCACCTGCTATGGGTCAATCTTCATCCTATGGACCTTCTACAGCTCTCAACTTGACTATTGCAGTTCCTGGTTGGCCGAGTGCCTCATTTAATATTTGATTTCCTATCTGAACTGCCGTTCATCCATTTACTGCTACTAAGTTAGCCTGCATTGTATTATCAAGTAAGTTTGCTAATTCTCAATTCTGTTTTGTAGTAATTTCTTCATCAAACCATTCTAAAGCTCTTCCTCTCATATAGCCTCTTAAATATCTCATAGCTATTTTTCTTTCCGTTGGTGGACCCCGCATTATCTGCTGGATTTACACCTTGGTTTTGCAAATATAATCTTAGTTTCGCAAGAAAATCTGGGATATCATCACCCCAGTTAAAAAATGGTTGCAGAATTTCTGCCATATTTTTTTGATTTTGTTGATTATTATGTAGTGCCAAAATTTGTTGATTTAAATTTAAATTATTCTGGCGCTCTGCATGAGTCTTATTTTTCCACTTCTCGTATCGTTTATACAATCTATCTCGATTATATTCTAGCAAACCTCTATCGGCTCTGCATTGTTGTAAGTGGAGGATATTTTGCTGATATAATAACTGAAAAGCAAAATTTTTATATAGCAATTCACTGATGCGGGTTTGTTTTCTTGCCATATTATCTATCATTCTATTCACTTGGTTTTGTGCATTAGTCCGTAATTGATGAAGATTAAGCAATACCTGATCTCGCTCTTGCCTGTATATATCCCAGTTCCATTGTTCGTTTACCAGATCTTGTTGCAGGTTAGTGTATTTATGTCAAATTGCCCTAGTTGATCTTTTAATTTGATTTGTTAAAATAGTTCTATATATTGTTGTATTTTCTAGGGATTGGTCTATAGCATCAGCCAATTTAGCTATTGTACCCATATTATTATCAGAATTATACAAGTCTAAAGAATTTTCATCAGAATTGGATTCATTTTCGCCAAAATTCCATGCCTGTGCATTTTGTAAAGCCTCTTGTATATTTCTAAGTTCTAATCTATCTTGATATCTTAATAATGCTAATGCAAAATTTTGACAAAGCAGGTCTGTAATACGATTTTTTTGCTGATTTATTTTTTTAATCCTATTTATTTGATTAGCTCTTATTGTATTTATTTCTTGTTTAAGGCGTTCGTTTTCGTCTACTAATCTGGTTGTATAATCTTGTGCTTTGGGGGTATTGTCTGCGGATTTTGATATTTCTCGTATTCGGGTTTTTAATTTTGTCTTTTGTTTATCGAATTCGTTTATTAACTCATTCTTATTTGAAATTTCTTTATCCTTCTTTTTATTTTCTTCCTCGAGTTGGTGGACGATTCTTTTTAATTTTCAAATTTCTTCTTTTAGCTCCTCTTTTTCTAGTATAGAAATTTCAATAGTATTATTTAACTCTTCTTCAAGAAACCGTATTCTTTCCTCCTATATGCCGATAATTCTTTCTAAAGTATATAGATGTTGTTCGAAATTCCTATTTGATTCAACTAATTGTGATACTACCTCATAGAGTTCTTGATTACTTTGTTGTAATTCCTCCATGTTTTTTACTATAGTATAATGGAAAAACCTTTAATTTATATCAATCCACAAAAAGCCTATAAACTCGATCAAGAAATCACTAAGAGTAAAAAAGTTAAAGATCAAAATTTGATATTACAAAGGTTATATTATCAGCCTGAGGGTTACTAAAAAATGTGAGATGCCTGTAAGAATGCTGGATATGATTTCCTCTTTACGGAGATTAAAAATTGGCTAAATAAGCAGGCATTGTATCAGATTCATAAGCCTCAGCCAAAATTTATTCAGTATGTTTCTTTCAATGATATACAAGACCTAAATGATGTGCATCAATCTGATACTACACCATTTTCTCATTGTAAAATAGGCAATCGAATTTATAAGCATAGGCTTGTAATAAAAAATGTGGCTACTAGATTTCATTATAGTTTTGCTTTAACTAATAAATCATCTGCACAAGTGGCCAAAGCGTTTCAAAAAATTTATAACAATCCCAGTTGCCCTCTTATTTGGCCAAATATTTTAATCATCGATAAAGATACTGAATTTTTGGGCGAATATAAGGATTTATTACTTAGTCATGCCGTAAAAATTCAGTATACTTACTCCAAATGTGGTGTTGCTATTGCTGAACGTGACCATCAAGAATTCGAAAAACATGCCTATATTCAGCAAGATGCGAAGGATTTTTTACTTTCCTTATCTGAAAGATCTAAAGATTAGGTTAAGAGTCTTCGTATTAATGATGATATATTTAATAATACTCCAACCTAATTAATAGGAATGCCCCCTAATGAAGCTGTAAAAAGAACATTAAAAGGAAAAAAAATAATAGCTAGACCTTCGGTAAAGCATAGAAGACTAATTGGTTATAATGAACCGCTTTTACCTAGTTATACAGAAGTTCGCCACCTTTTAGAACCTGGTGAATTAGAAGGTGGAAGAAGGAGGGCTACTGATTGCAATTGGTCTCCCGAAGTTTTTACAATTGATTCTTATTTAAAAAAAGGAAATTAACCTATTCTCTATAAGCTTTATAATGGTCCTAGACGCTCTTTTGTGAGAGAAGAACTACAAATCGTTCCACTAGATACAGTGGTATCACCCAAATATATTCTTAAGCATTAGACTTTCCTCCTCTTTCCTCCACTTGGTATAAGATTTGTTCGAAGGTATTGTTTAAATAATCATCTATTTCTGCTCTATTGTAGACTATAATTTGCTTATTTCTAAGCCAATCAGTTCATAAATTCTTTTTTT
>CAJVPZ010000360.1:0-20299 GCA_910592135.1 Racocetra fulgida | reverse complement strand
AATATTATAAGTTTAAAATAAATAGTTGTGTAAGCGTGTTTTTTATGAGTGTAAAATTAACGAAATAAAAATTTAAGCAACCCTTAACTAGCTTTAAAATACAAGGTACCTTATACTAAAATATAAAATTGGAGGTTTAAAGCTTATTAGCGTTTCAAAATTTGTTTATAAAATAATACCGGGGACGACTGAAATTTACTGAATTTATTTGGCATTATTTATACGTCTAATGCACATGGATCTTGTTTGGAAAAATTGTCCCTATACTTATTCCAAAATAACGCACATGTGCATTATTTTGAAAATCTGGTTTGGCAAAAATTAACTATTGTTTTAAATTAACACACATGCGCGTATTCAAAATAACGTGCATATACTCAAAATAACGCGCAGGTGGGTGTTATTCCGCGAAAATATGGTAGTGAAAAAATAATGTGTAAGAAATTAATAAAATCAAAATCTGGATGTGATGCATTAAAACTTTTGGACAGAATAGGCTTGTTCTTTAGCATGTTATGAAATTTTCAGCTGTGAGTAATTAAACATCAATAGAAATTACATGTAAGAAAAAACTAGCTTTGATGCAGCAAAACTTTAGTCATAAGTAACAGATAAGAAAGATAAGACTAGATTCATTGTAAAGAATTTAGTATGGTACTTAAAATTAAACACACACAACAATAGTACGCAAGAAAAAACTTGCTTTGATGCTGATATAATACTGGAAAACTTTCAATTATAAGTAGCGATGCCAACTTAATGTAATTTGTTAAATAAAAGTTAAAAATTAAAAGCTAAAATAAATGGTACTGGATTTTGTATATTTATTAATTATTACGGCTGAAGCTGGAAACGGCTGAAGCTGGAAATTTTAAATATTTTAATATGAAAATTTTAAAATTTTTGTGGTGCGTTTTTTTAGCTTTTTTTTCATGGTTAGATTAGGATTTAGAGTTAGTTTTGATAATAAAAGAGTATAAGTGGATTTTGGCAGGGTTTATATTTTTAAATCAGGGTCCCTGATTTCCAGCTTCAGCCGTTTCCAGCATCAACCGTGACATAAATTGTTGCATATTTAATATTTTTGCATTATTTAAAAGGCTGATAGTATTGCTATCATACATAAAAAGGTCATTATAACCAACTTATACAACCAGATTAAGCAATTAGACTACATAACTATATACAATATGCCAGATACACTTTCAGTTTTCTCAACTTTATTAAGCCTAGTACTAAATAAAATTATCACCTCTTTTTCAAACTTATCAACCCAAAAAATAGCTACAACACTTGTTATAAAATTTCTACTTCATTTTAATCAACAAGTTTATTATAAAATCTGGATTTTCTAGTGTATTTCAAGATCAACAGCTTATTTTCTACTGATAATTTATCTTCTAATTCTTCGTCACATACATCTCAACCTCTTCCTTTTACTACTATTAGCTCCAAGATAAATTCTTGATATATACATTGAATCAAATATCAATCTAATTTTTCTCATATTACTAATACCCAAATCTAGATGAGCTTTGGCTACTCCAGTTGGTTTAGGTCACAGATAAACTAGTCTAAGCTTCTATTCTTCTTATAATATTTTAAAAGTAGATTAATGCTTTATATAATAATCTCAATTAAATATTTAATAAAAATAGAGGCATGGCCTTACCATTAATATTAAAAAAAAAAATTAATAAATGTGTATTGCACTATGTGATGTACTTGTATATCACACCTCTATATAACAATAATTGCAGATTTACATAATATAAAATTAATTTTATATAATAGTTTAAGGTTAATGATTAGAGGTTAGAATAGAACATAGTATATAATAAAATTTTGCAAGTTATCAGAATATTAAAAGCTGTTTCATAAGCAAAATTTTGAAATATTATTAACTTCTTTAAAAAAAACAAAAATTTATTGTTATACTTGGTTTTCATATTAAGATATGTAACAGCTTATTAAATCAAACATAGATAGAGTCACTAATAATTATTACTAATTACAAATTTTTATGAGTATTGATATACATATATCAATCTTATTAAAACAAAAATTACATTTATTGAAATAAATAATTAACTAATTAGAATACTATTTTTTAAATTGAACTTCAAGACTAACTTTACACTAAAACAGAATTATTTTTTTAATATTTTTATAAAAAATATTTAGAACACTAATAATTAGTGTTTTTGGTTTTGATTATTAGTATTTTTTTACTTTTTTTAAAAAAAAATAAAAATAGCTCTATTTCAGTGTAAAGCTGGTTTAGAGCTTCAATTTAAAAAAGTAACATATTATTTAATTAATTATTAATTTCAAAAAATAAAATTTAATTTTAGTAAATAATTATATTAATGGCATTAATATGATTATTGCTATTTACTAAAATAAAATTACATTTTTTGAAATAAATAATTAATTAAATAATATGCTACTTTTTTTTACATTGAAGCTCTAAACCAGCTTAAGAGCTATTTTTTAATTTTTTTTAAAAAAAGTAAAAAAATACTAATAATCAAAACCAAAAACACTAATTATTAGTGTTCTAAATATTTTTTATAAAAATATTAAAAAAATAGCTCTATTTCAGTATAGAGCTAGTCTTGAGATTCAATTTAAAAAAAAAAATAGTATTCTATTTAGTTAATTATTTATTTCAATAAATATAATTTTTGTTTTAATAAGATACCCATAAAAATCCGCAATTAGTGATGATCATTAGTAACCCTGCCTATGTTTTATTTAATAGGCCGTTACACACCCTATCTTCACGTTATGCTGCAGATATACAATTTAATTGGTAGATAGTCATGGTGCGATATATAAACGCATTGCATGGTGCGATGCCTAATTAAGTTCATAATATAATGTTATTGTTTTTAATTAACATCGCAAATTCGAATGTAAGGCACATATAAATTAATTACACTTTTAAAATGAACCTATTTTTTTTATTAATTTATCGCTATATTGTATTTATCTATGTAACAAATTATTTAAAATCATATAATTTACCAGAGTCCGGTAAGCAATAAACTTGACTCCTCGATAACAGGGTTTCACTTCGCTGTAATTTTAAATTGCTTTCGGTAACGATATTAAAAGGCTTAACGTATCGTACTGTACTGTCGTTTATAATTTATATTCAATACAGCACAGTACTCATTTACATTTTATATAATGAAAAAGTGTACTGTACGGATACACATCATAGTACGCCTATATTTATGTACAGTACAGTACATTCATTAACAAAATACAGTACGAACTTCTACACCCCGGTAAAAAAGATGGGCTGATATTGTGTAACATGTAAGATTGAAGATCTGTCACTCATATAAAAAATCATCAAAAATTTGTTTTCTGAAAATTAAATATTTCTAATGTATTGACGTGTTTTTTTTATTGTCGGTAAAATTTTGCAGTAATGACTTGTCAATTCCCTAAAGGTGACTTTTACATAAAGTCTGCCGCTTCACCTTCCACCTCCATCAGCTCTATTAAAAATTTAGTAGTTGATGTTAAAGATGGAACCAAAGCTATTGTCGCTCAGCAGAAAAGTAATGATGAAGGTTATCAGCTTTGGTACTATAAAAATGGCCAGATAATTAATAAATTTTCAGCTTCATGTCTGGAAGCTGAGTCAGGTAGGTTTGTTCCTATTATTTAAATAAATGAAGATAATCCTTTTTGAAATAAAATTTATGAATTAAATCTTAAACTAGCAACTTTAAAAATTCTTAACTTGTATCAAAATTTAATAAATTAAAAAATTTGTTTCCGTTCTAATCTTTATTATTACAGAAAAAATATTGCTCTAGCTATATTAGTTATTTTGTAATGCAATTTAAAATCATCCATTTTACATGCGTGTCCTACATTGTATCTTACATCAAAATTAAAAAAACTCCGGAGAGATATGAACACATGTATAATTGAATATTTATTCTAAAAACATTACGGTAAATTTAACAGAAAAATTAATATAAGCATATTTATATTTACAATCACTTATAGTAGATGTAGGAAGTCGTATCCATTTGAAAAGTCCTATTCAGACTAGTAACCAGCGATGGATCATTAGTAATGATGGACATATTGCATTACAAAATAAACCAAGGTTTGTGATTGAAGTTAAAGCGACTAACGTGAAAGATGGATCATATGTTGCGCTTGCTGACACCGGATCGAAAACCTATAAGAGTGATTTATCCTCTCAATTTATTGTATTGCCAAAGAAATGTAATTTTCTGGTTCATGTTTTTAGAAACTTGATTTTATATATTATCGGTTTTCTATTTATTTTTTCATTCCTTTTACTAGCCAGCGCCGCTATTGGTGTGATTAGATTAGAACTGATAAATGCTAAAGGCTTGAAATCTGTCGATTCTTTTCTCGCTGGAGGTAAATATGTAATTAAAATATCTGTGCCATTTTCTATTAGCGGAAACGAAGTTTCCGCTTATATATACGTATCGGGATTTTGATTAATATCCCATGATATTAATATGGTGATCATAAATTTGTTATAATGGTATAATTGATTACACTCGATTAAATCGGTTAAACTAATTAAAACCAATTAAATCAATTAAATTAATTAACAATAATGTCAATTAGGAAAGTCTGACCCTTATGTTAGAGTATTTCACGCCGATAATCATAAAGATATTATCGCTCAAACTAAAGTCGTAGATTCTAACCTGAATCCAGTGTGGAATGAAGTTCATTATTTACCTGTTAAACATATTGGTGAGAAATTCATGTTAGAAGTGATGGATTTTAATACTTTTATAAAAGATAGACCGCTTGGAAATTGCCACTTGGAAATTACCGACGAACTCGTCAGAGAAGTTTCAAGTGATGTTTATGAAGGTAATCCAAATGATATCGATGTGTAAGTATAAAAAATTTTATTAGCAGAAAATATATATACAGTATACCCTATCCCGATAACCTTTTATACCCGATAAAAAATTGATCCACCATGTCTGTCCATAATTCAAACCCGAAAGATCAGATACCTACGTATATGATATGGGTAATATAAATTAATTTGATTGGCTTAGATCAAGCATTGTATGACCAAGTAGATATATAATAACTATAATCTAGCCAATCATTTTTATTTATAATCACGTGACTAGTAACCATTGGACCTTAATATTAATATTAAATCCGATAACCTATCAAAACCGATACAAAGGCAGATTTGGGAGGGTGTACTGTACCAAATTTTTGCATAATAACGTCCATGAACGTTATTTCGAATTTTGACAGAATTATGCTTAATTTAGGTCAAAATTTAAAATTACACCCCGACATATTAATTTTAAATCATTATCCTTACGTATATTATGATTTAGTTGGGCAAAACTTACAACTCAAGGTCAAATTCATTACAAAGTGAAATTCTTCCCCTTAGAACCTCTTCCAAAACCTACTTCTGATTTTTTTACCAATATTAAAAAGAAACCTTTTGATCATTCAACATTTTGCGTTCTTGTCACATTACAAGCTCCAAATGGTGGTTTTCCTCCTTCTGTTGCATTAGCCAATCTATTTGGTCATGATTCACATGAATCTCTTTCAAAATTATATTTTAAATTATATAAATCTCAATGCCGTGAAGAGCATATTTTAAAGACTAATCCTACCGTATGGTCCACTAGCATGATATTGTGGTTGTTACGTTTCTTTTTAAAGGATTACAGAAGTGACTGGGGTGGTGTTTATGAACGTGCCGAAATATACATTAGCAAAGCAGTTAACGATTTAGAAATTGAAGAAACTGTGGTTGCTACTGGCAGAAAAGCTGTCTGTGAAAGATTTGATATTAAAATTGATCATGGTCAGTATTATCATATTTTTTTATTTTTTGTCTATTGTTTAAATTATTTATATTAATTATTAATTATTAATGATTATTATTCTATTATTATTTATTTAATTTAAACATAGATCTTAATACTAACCGACTTACACGAGAAACTATCTCAATCACACATATTAAACGTCTTCTTAAATGTCAGAAAAGTACTGGTGAATATCAAGTTAACGATGATCTTGCCAAATCCCTTGGTTATGAAAATCTCAATAAACTTCGTATAGCATTCAATGAATATAAAGATAAAAAATCCAAATCATCAAAAATCTCTCAAGTTAGTTTCCAAATATGGATGACAATGCTTATGCTTTATTTCTATCGTTACATTGCTATTGATCAAAGGAAAGAATGGTTTCCAACATATGAAAAGTCTTATAGATGGATATGGAATTATTTAAAGGGTAACGAATCCCTTGAGCAAGAATGTTTTAACATTGTTAAATCATTTGTCAAGGAATCCTATGATGTAATGGATGATGTTTTGGAATCAGATTGTACTTTCGAATGTGAAATTGCTGAAATGATAGACTCTATCAAATATCCACAAAAATGGCGAGGAATCGGTAATAAAAATTTTCTTTAATTTTTTTTCTTTTACTTATGTCAGATTACTTATTTTTAAAATTTGATAAAGTTCAAAAACCTTATGGTATCGCACGTATTGAAATTATTTGCGCCAAAAATCTTAAGCAAGCCGATTCGTGGTCTGGTAGTAGTGCTTCCGATCCTTTTGTTAGAATATCAAACATTGTCACAAGTTGGGTGTACGGTGATTCACGTGTCATCTACAACAGCTGCAATCCCGTTTGGGAACAAGTGTTTTATATTCCAGTTTATGATGTTAATGAAAAGGTCAATTTACAAGTTCTCGATTACAATGCTTTCTTTAAAGATACACTTTTGGGATTCTACATTCTTGATTTCAAATCTATAATTAAAGAGCTTCCTAATGGTTCTTTGGAAGGAAAGCAATTAAAAATGGATGCTAATCTCACTTATAAAGGGGTTAACAGAGGCCAATTGTCATTTATTGCTGAATTCTTTTCACTCCCTGACTTGGAATTGGATTTAGAGGTTATTAGCACATCTTCTATTTCGATTCGACACTTATATCTCCTAATGACTTATCAAAGTCAATATGGATGCTTTGAACTTACTGACGCATTAGCAAGACTATTCAACTATGGCTCTAAAGAAGAGCTTGCTACTGCCTTTTCTGATTATGTACAAAAGGATGGTGCAGTTCGTAGTTTGGATCACCAAATTTGGGGTACAGTGTTTGTCACATCTTTCCTCAAAGTACTATTGTGGAAAAAGAGTCGTGAGTGGATGAATATTTACAATAGGGCTGAAAGTTGGTTGAGTGAAAATGTAGCCGATGCTGAAGTCGAAGAGCGTCTTTATAATTATTCAAACAAATTTGTTATTCAACGCTTTAAAGTTACTCAATGGATAGACGAAAATCAACAAATAAGTCTGGGGGTCCTTGGTAAGAGAAAATTTTTTGTTAATGATGCGGGATGAGTCACATGTTAGTCGATAAGTTAAAAGGTTAATAAATTAGTGTTATGAATAAACTATTGCTTACAGAGTTTTTTCTTACACATTTTTTTATTTCATCGATTTGCATGTGATTAGCATAAATCCTTGTATGCTGATTATTAATCGATTTTTATGATATTGATTTATTAATCATTTCATATTACCACAGTCATATCTAGTAGACGGATCATTACCCGAAAACAAGTTGATATCCGTATTGTTCGTCAGTTCATCTCTTACCAGCATGAATCTGGTTGCTTCGAGCTCACCCCTCAATTGGCTGAGGCTTTGGGCTTCAGTTCAGTTGATGAAGCAAAAAAACATATTGAAACTCATTTTTCTTCCTACTCACCAAGAACTGCTCAATTTGATGCTAACGTTTGGAGTACTGCTATTTTGATTTGGTTTATTCGATATGTATTAGTTGATTACAGAAATGAGTGGGCAGGCATATACCAAAAGGCTTATGATTGGCTTTGTCAACAAGTAAAAGATCAGGAAGTACGAGACGAACTTCTTGAAGCCGCTAGAATCTTTGTTGTTAAAAGATTCGAAGTTGAACAGGATGCTATAGAGGAAGACGAGTCATTCAAGGATTCTCTTGAAGCTAAGGATAGATATCATGATCGAGAAGTTAGTGAGATTGTAGACGAAGAACCGCATGACTTCATGATCCCTAGTAATGATGTTGTTGGAATAATTAGGATCTGTGTTAAAAGTGCTCAAGATCTCAAAAAATCAGATTCTTGGTTTACCTTTTCTGATCCTGATCCGTACGTCCGCATTATGAATGCTGCTGGAACTAAAATAGTTCGTACTTGTGTTAGTCATGGAACTGCTAATCCAAAATGGGATGAAATTCATTTTGTTTCTGTTCACGGTTCGGGCGAAAAAATTTCGTTTGAAATATTTGACGAAAATCTTTTTATATCAGACAAACCTCTCGGCACTTATGTCTTGGATACTAATACGTTAATGAAAAATGAAGACCATACTAAACCTATTAATGAGTGGTTCCCACTTAAAATTGGCAATAAGCCAGTTAAAGGACATTTAAACTTGGAAGTTCGATTTATCCCCACCGCCTTTACTGAGGGTGTGGACTTTGAATTTACCCGAGAATCCATTAAACTTAATCATATCTATATGCTTATCAGCTGGCGCAAAGCGAATGGATCCTTTGAATTTACTGATAAATTAGCGCGTTTCTTTAATTATAAATCAGTCGATGAATTGAAAGAAGGTTTCCTTAAGCACATATCTTCAGACCGAGAACTTTTAAAATGTAACTTGTCTATATTATCTACAGCTCTTACGATTATGTACTTCAAAGCTTTGTGTTGGAAACACTATAATGAATGGAAGCAAATTATCTCGAACAGTGATGAGTGGATCATCAAGGAAATTAACGACATTAATACCGAGGATCGGTTATATGACTTATGTAGAACATTCATTATTGAACGCTTTAAAATTAAAACGTTTGAAAAAGAACAAGTAGAAATCATAAGTCCTGGTAGGAAATTTATGCATTTTATTTATAATATTTGTCTTTTTAATTAAAATAGCTTATGTATGTATACATCTTTTTAGTCAAACAATCCATCATCACGCGAAAGAATATCAATTTCCGTTATATTCGTATACTTACTGGTCATCAAGACAATGATGGTTGTGTTGCTCTAAATGAAAAGATCGCCGATTACTATGGCTTCAAAAGTGTTGATGAATTTTTACAACACTTGCAAAAATACTTTAATGCAGAGCGTGTCGTTAAGCTTCATCATAATGTTTGGGTAATCGCATGCACTATTTGGTACCTACGCTTAGTTGCTGTTGATTATCGACAGGAATGGATCACTAATTATGAGAAATCATCCAATTGGTTAACAAGACAATACAATGGAGATATTGCTCTCGAGAATGAAATCATGGATTGCGCCAAGAAGTTCATTGTTTCAAGATATGAAGTCGACAATGAAGCTATTGAAGCCGATAATGGATTCATCTCAATAATTAAGAACAGAGATGCTGTAATAAAAGTAGAGAGAGAGAGGGAGGCAAAAAAAGGTACAGTTTAACCGTTTAAATAACCTTTTCTTTAGGTTTTGTAGATAAGATTGCAATTTTATTTTTTTTTAACACTCTATTACAGTATGATCTCGATATAACGAAGCTCTAGAACTGTAAATCGTTTCTAAAAATCAAAATCGATGACCGAATATTATGAGTTTGGCAATTAACAACTTGATAATAAAATTTTTCCATTAAAGCGCCATAAGCTCACCTCATATATTAAGGTAAATTCAAAAATAAAAAAAATCCATTAGTAGATTGAGAAAAATTTTTGCTGGTATTAAAGACTTAGAAAGTATATTTAAGGGCAGTCCGCAGTTAACGAGTATAAAATATGGCTATAATTTTCATATAATGATGGAATGCCGAGCATTCCTGACCTGGCCTAAATGACTAAGTGACCAAGTCACATATAGTCATTTTAGTCATATTATCGCGCTTTTCAAATTACTGTGTCCACTGATTTTCATACATCACACCGGAAATAAGAAATCTAGAATAAATGCAAATCTGTGATTGGTTAAAAATAATTTTTAGCTAATCACGTATTGGCATTTTTTCTAGATTTCCGATTCCCAGTGTGATGTATGAAAATCAGTGGACACAATGATTTGAAAAGCGCGATAAATTTAGTGACCTATATACGTATAAAGTTAATAAAGATTCTGATTAGTTAATTATTTACAGTTGTTTTTATAAAATATTTTGTTAAAAAAAATCCGTAATAAAGAAGAGATTCTGTTAAAAAGTGCACTCAGTGCACCCCCATGTATCTCAAAATTTTTTTAAGATAACCCTGTTGTATAACTAATAAAAAATATTTGTTACACAATTTTAAACCTAACCCAACCAAAACCCTAACTCTAACCCTAACCATAATATAAATAATAGTATATTTAAATTATTTGCTCATAACGCAAAATTTTACTAGGTTAACCCTGTTGTGTAACTAATAAAAAATATTCTTTGTACAATTTTACTAATAAAACAAATCTATTTTTAGCTTTAATTTTAACCTTAATGTTAATATTACATTTATATATTTATATAATAGAGAATATACTCAATGCATGGGTGCACTATATAAATTTTTTCATAAAGTATTTTAGAAACTAAATCTGAAAACCTTGTATAAAAAATTAAAGATTAAATCAAAAATTTCAAATATTATTTGTTATATATTTTGAGTTTTTCAATGTATTAAAAGTTTGTATTATAAGAGGTGTAGTAACTTAGAGAAGTGGTTAAGTTGTCACACCCAAGCAGTATGTTGGCTAGGTTGGGGGCTCGAAACCCATTATAAACAAAAAAGCAAGATTCCATCTTCAAAATCCAAAATTTTCAAAATTAATCATCGGTTACCGGTCGGTTACAAACCGATTATAATCAGCTATGATCGATGACAAATTTTAAATTCTAAATAATGGAGGCGTCTTGCTTTTTGCTTATAGGATAGTATGAATAGAATTTAATGATAAACAATTTAATTGATACTGTAACTCAAAAGAAAAAATCTTTTCAAAATTTAATAATTGATTATAACCGATAACTGGCCATAAACGACCGAACCCATCCCTAGCTAGTATTGCAGAAAAAACTCGTGTGACCGACGAAATTTCTGTGAAAAAAAAGTGCCAGTTTTTTCCACCGGAAACATCTTACGCTACTAACTAACATCAGCTTCATCCAAGTTTTCCACTACCCTCTACGCCTCATAAATAATAAACTTCATCCTACATGAAAAAATAACTTAGCCCTAGGGTTGGGGGCACGGGAAAATTTTCGGGCATGCCCCATGGGCATGCCTCTGGTTTTTTTGATTTAGAGGCATGCCCTATAGGCATGCCCCCAAAATTTTTTACGTGACAATTTTTTACATATATAAATTTTTTGAAAAAGGGCATGCCTAGGGGCATGCCCAGGAGACATGCCCGAAAGGCATGCCTCGTGCCCCGTGCCCCCAACCCTACTTAGCCCTACGTAATAAATAATTATACCAATGAGATAAACAAACAAGAACCTGTGATGAAAAAATCAAGTTTCAATCAAGTTTCAATAATATTAATTTAAAAAAGTTGCTAAGCAACTTACTGTAGTTTTGCTAAGGAGATTTATTATGATTATTTTTGAAGATTTACCGAAAATTTCCGAATTTGAATGTGTTCGATATTACAATCGCCTTTTCATTATAGTTCGATTATTATTCATACCCAAAATGAGTTCATCAAGTTCTGAAGAACAACTAAATGAAAGTCATGACCAAGTTGAGATTTTGATTAATGGAGAAAAGAGTGCTGATTCCAATAAAGAAAATGCAATTAGTCAATATGTTATTTCACTAAATGGTCAATATGTTGCGACTTGGAGTTATGAAAATCAAACAATTTCTGGATGGACCATCACAAAAGAACTCACATCTGAGTTTGACAAATCAATTAACATCACTAAACTCAAAATTTTAAACACCGATATACAGTATTATAATGCATTAATGGGTGTCTCAGATTGTAAACAAGTCATACTAAAATTAACATATAGATGTGACCCTTACGATTTTGGTTTGTTAAAATTAATTAAAAACATCGAGTTTTTATTACTGCATATTTATATTAATTTATTTTAACAGAAGTTATTGACATCCAAACTCAATCGAGATGCGTATTGAATGCCCAAGGTTTAGAAGGAGAAATTTCTAATATTTCTTTTCTTGAAAATGGAGATCTTGCAGTTATCAAAGGAGATCCAGTTTTCCGGGCCTATATCTTTTCTAAGTCTAATAGCACACGTCAATGGACATGCAAAAATTGCATTGAACTTAAAAAATATTTTAGGGCTTCTATTTTCCCGAATGGGATGTTCTTGATGCTTTTCGAAACACCCTTTGTAATCATGCAATGGAATTTAATAACTCTAAAGTTTGAGAGACAGTATATACTAAATTGGGATTTATATGGAGTTAGGAATTTATTAGAAATGAAACTAAACAGTTCCAACACGTTGCTGGCAGTAGCAGGCTTTTTGGATAGTGGAGAAAATGTGGTCTACATTTATTCAACAAATTCTGGTATAGTTCTGACAAAGAGTAGGTGTTTCGTGCATTAAGTTATTAAAAATATAAATTTATAATGAGATTAACGTTATTTATAAGTTTAGAAGAATTTAAAGAGAATCTTCATAATTTTTGCTTTGTTGGATCAAGAGAAGAAGAACATTTGTTTTTGTCTGGCCCGCAATTTAATACTGAGAATTATAGTTCTTATATCCTGAATCCTCACATTTACAAATTTGATAAGCTTCAAAATACTCATATCTTACATACTACTTTTCCTCCTTATATCAAAATTATAGATCAATTGGCCCCAGTAATATTATTTATGATTATATTATAAACATTAACAATAATTCTTTGTCAATTCAAAGATTATCTCAAAATGAAAGTTGGAAACATTATTTACAATATAAAGAGCATTGTATAAATGATACATTTTTTAATGTAAAAGAAATTAAACAATTTATACAAACTACTTTAGAAAAGTTAGAAGGCTTAGAAGAAGGCTTAAAAGAGTTAGAAGAGTTTGAAAAGTTAGAGGAGTCAGAAAAGTCAAAAAAAGTAGAAGAATCAAGAAAGCTAAAAAAGGTAGAAGAGTTTAACAAGTCAATGGAACCTAAGGAAAACAAAGAACATACAGTAGGGTCATATACCTGGGTTATTAGAAATACAACTACTATAAGTGATAGAAATATAACTGACTTAAAAGTTCGTTTTGAGTCTAATAAGGAGGAAACTGATAGAGATAAAGAAGAAACTACCAGCCGTGATTTTGAATCATGCAATAAATTAATATATGAGCCACTTAAGAATGGAGATATGATATTTGTTTCTTCTTCTGGTATTCGAATCTGGACAGTAAATTCTAAAAAAAAATCAATTAACTTAATTTATTATTGGAGCGATGATAGTAAACCAGAAACAGACAAATCAATAATTAGACATCTTACTTCTCTTAATGATAAATTGAAATTAGATTTCTTACCGCCACCAACTTTTTTGGATAATGAGATAAATGAAGATGATCTAGACTATTTGATAAATAATGAATCAGCAATAAAGTTATATGGAAAAGATATAATTCATAGATCAATTCGAAGGAACCAAGAAGAAAGAATTGTACAATTACTTGATAGTTGTTATGAATATAGCTTATCAAAGCTTCAGAGTGACATTTGTAGTTCTATGATGTTTTTAGAACAAATTACTTCTACGCTCATACATTTAGAACAATATAACATAAATCTAAGAGTAACAGAAGGTTTTTTATCTAAAACTAATTTGCTGGTTTCTAACGATAATGATATGACTATAAATAATACCTCTCAATTACTTCATATTCAACATTGTGGATCTTACGTTCATTTAATTAATACTTCACTTGTCGATTATGCACTTTTTTGGATTATAGAAAAATGGAACTTTTTAAAAAATCAGCATCCCCGAATTTATGAAGTTTTGATATTTCCTTATTCAATTTATTCATCCTATTTTACTATTTATACTCACAAAACTGTAAAATTAATGATTCCTTTACTGAAGTTTGCAACATATCCTGAAGAATATTCTTATTTTGAATTATTTTATTTAGGTGATAATTCCTTTACTTTACTTGATTCATCTGACTATTATAAATGGTGGAACATTAAAGCTCTTATTAACTTCAAGTGGAATACTTATGGGAGACGATATTATTTTATAATTTGGGCAATATATACAATTTTTATGATCTGTTTTTTACTGGTTTCAACAATTTCAGAAAACGATATTTCTTGGAATAATCAAGCAATTCTTTTAGTAGCAACAACTATTTTTGGATTCATTCATTTTATTTATGAAGTTCGTCAATGTTTTCATAATCCAATTCCATATATTGCTAGTCCTTGGAATTGGTTTGGTATATTTAAAACTTATGATTAATTTAATATTATATATTATATGCTAAATATATTTATCAAAAATACTTTATTTATAATTTTATTGTATTATAGATCTTGCTGCTATATTAGCTCCAACAATAACTTCACTTATATGGTTACATGATGAAAAACCGCAAATTTGGATTGTAACTATTTCTGCTTTTTTACTTGAAATTAAATTTTTATTATTTTTCCGCGCTTTGGAATATTTTGGGACATACTTTGCAATTATGATTGGAGTAGCACAGCAAATATTTTCTTTTCTTGTCGTCTTAGGCATTCTGGTTTTGGCTTTTGCCCATTCCTTGCATCTTTTATTACGACCTACTAGTGAATATTCTTATGATCAGCCAAGTTATACTGATGATATTAATAATCCCTGGAATCTTGTTCCAACATATAAATTTATTTCATCTAATGGTACTGTGGAAGAGTCATCACTTATTGAAACTCCTGATGAAAGCACAAATTTGTTTGCAATGTTTGGTACTTCTATATTAGCAGTTTACTTTATGTTAACAGGTATGATAATAATAATACACAGGGTGAGACCAGTGTTGGAAATTCATAAGACATTATGATGATTTTTGTGAACAAACTTTGTTTTTTATCATGTTCACATTAAAAATTTTATGAATTAGATAAAATTATTTATGTTCACAAATGTGAATATAAAATAAAAAAATTTGATTTTTTTAAAAAATTTATGCTCTTGTGAACACTGTGAATATATGATTTCCAACATTGGGTGAGACCCACGATAGAGGTGGTTGCATAACTGATGCAGATTACTATTTAAAATAGTAATTAACCTATCACTATCTGCATCAATAATGTAACCTCTGTCACAGGTTTCACTCTTATATATAATAATTTTAAACAAATTATTTATCAAAAGAATTAATTTTATTTATTTTTAGGCGATTCGAGTGCAGTTGCTTCATGGGGCTTGGCAAATAACTGGACTTTATCAATTTTATTAGCTATATTTTCATTTTTTACAACAATTTATTTATTGAATTTGTTTATTACATTACTCGGAAATGCTATCGATACTACATATAATGAAGAATCTTTTTTACATCTGAAAGGAGAGGTAAAAATTTTATTTGTATATTATATACATAATTTAAAAACATAAATAATAACATTAATGTATTACTAGATATTGGCTGAAATTGAACTTTTTTGGATGCTTCCCCATCAAAGAAGAAAGAAAAACTGGTTTCCAGATATCTTGTAATTATTTTATTTATCTATTCTACAAATATCCAGAATTTTTATTTGTCAGATTTTGCAGCTATCTGGCATTTGACATATGTTAAACCTGTACCGACTTTAAAATATAACCAGATCAATTTGCGAATTCGCGCATAAAATTTCAAGATTTCAAATGTTGGACCGCAAAATCCAATAAATATAAATGTAGAATAGCGCAATTATTTAAGCATGAAGTGATTTCATGGTGTGGCCTATAGTGTTTAGAATACTATTAAAGTATGGTCTCGTTTTCCTAGTATTAAAACACAATGGTGTTGGTACATGTGATCTAATTGATCAAATTTTGTTAAAATTGACCATCAAATCATATTTTGCAACATATACTTCATATTTTAAAACTATTAAATATATTTTGATATGGTTAAATATTTAGATATTATGAAGCTTCAGTTTATGAACTTAAAAAATATGTAAAAAAGATTGATGAAGAAAATGAAGAAATTGCACAAAATTTACTTCCAGCAATCAGAAAAATTATTGAAACTAATGAAAGCTCTACTAAAGACTCAACTGAAGAATCTATTAAAGAAGTACTAAAAGACATAATATCTACTAAGGAAGAATTAAAAGATATAGTAAAAGATCAAATTAATGAAGCGTTAAAAGATCCAATAGATAAATTTAACAAAGTAACTGAATTTATCGAAAACTTTATTAAAGACTCAGCTGAAGAATCTACTAAGGAAGCATTAAAAGATATAGTAAAAAATCAAATTAATGAAGTGTTAAAAGATCCAATTGATAAATTTAACAAATTAATTGAATTAATTGAAACAAAGGATCAGGGTAATATCTAATAATTACTTATAAAGATATTATTAAGCCTAATAGTTATTTTTCTTTGCATGTGTGATATTAAAGGAAATTAAGTATCTTTAAATTGTCATATCCAGTTCAAAATAAATATTAAACACAAATGATAGACTGTATATAGAATCATCTCATACAATGTAGTGCTATTACAATATTTAAATTATTTATTCGTCTCTGTAACCTACAATACTCTCAATCGAAAGGAATGGCGAAGGCGCCCGTGTGCACAATCGCCGTTTTTCTTCTAACAGTTCTTTATTTTCTTAAAAAATACTAAATATAATTTCATTTTACATTGTTTTTAAAATCTTTTCATTGGATATTTTGGAGCTTTAAAATCATTTCCAATCTGGTTTTTAATTTATGTAAGTGATCTGATCCTCTGGATTATATAATATTATAATGTAGATTTTTTAATTGAAATATTTTATGGCCATGGATGGTCCGTTGTATTGCTTAAGTTTAATTTTTAGTAACACTAAATGAATTGGTATTAACTGCATTGTATTCTTCGAATTTATTAATCATTCTAAAGCAATCAAGACATTTTCCTCATGCACCCACTGTAGCAAAAAATTATTTTATTTAAACAGTATTATTCTAAACGTTTTTTGAAAATGTGTCACAGTAGCTGCCTTAGCGAATATGAAAATCTCTACATATATACTAAATTTTTTTTGCTAAGAGAAAAGGGAGGAGGGTTTGGAGGGGGTAATGTCAGACACGGAATCAAGTTGATTTTGCCTAATCCATCAAATTTTAACTATTTGAAAGTTCTTTTACTATTTCAATACATTAAAATTTAAATTTCTATATTCTCGTAAATAAAGTCTTTATTTTTTGTCGGTAAATCACCCACATGTACATAATTTATTAGCACGTACGTACGTAATTCCCCATCTATTTTGGTAACAATGTCCAATTTTGGTAAATTTATTAATTTCTTTTATACATTTTATAACATACTAAAACGGTAATGATGGGTGGCTTGGTACATCACGAAGTTGTTTTTTTATAAACTTTATGTAACTCTAAAATTATATAAATATTATATAAAATTTTTATATAGGTCTACAAACCCAATGTAGACTTATATAATAAGAATTTTTATATGTAAACTATGTAATTTTTATATATAATTTTATTTATTATTTATATAAATATAAATCTATATAAATTTTATTTATATTTATATAAAAATAAATTAATTTACTTCAGCTATTTCTCAAAAGTGACTAAGGTAATCACCGATCGATGCACTAAGTAAAAATGTTCAGCATAGTCGAAAACCTTCCCCAAACCCCTAATTTAAACTTTAAAATCTAATCCTAGCTTTAATATTTAAGTTAAATTTTTTTTGCTATTTTACATAATTCTATATAGAAATATATATATATTTATATAAATAGATATGTAAACTCTACATTGGGTTTATAAAGTTTTGTAAAGCTACATAAAATTTTTACATAGTTTTACATAAAAATTCTACATAATTCTATATAAAAACAACTTTGTGATGTAGGACGCGACAGTGGATACGTAAACGTAGCAGTTGGGGTGTAAACGTAGCCAAAATTGAAAATGTATTTAAAGACCTAAAGTTCAAAGCAATGAAGATTAGAATTTGTTAGTTCTATTTTATGATTAAATAAAAAATACCATTCCATCCTTAAATAATTGTTTCGTTTTTCTTGAATAAAATATATACTTATCCGAATATTCCCTTGTGTATTGTCTTTTGAATTCGACTTTAAATTTAATAAACCCTTCGAGACTCAATTCGATAAACTGAATTGACTTGTAACTTCGATTCGGCTTATTAAGACTCGGATTCTGAACCCTTTGAAGAATCAAATATTGTCATTCATGTCAGTGACTTGCGAGAATTACGATCCGTTCTCCGACTGTTATTTTGTCACATGCCCTTAAAGTTATTATCATATCGTTAATACTTAATTATCATCTGCTTTTATATTGTTATCTTAAACTAGGAGCTTGAGTTGCTTAAAGGGAGTTAAAAATAATTGAAACATGTATTGTGTTGTACTAGTACATTAAATAAGCTTGATTATTGCCTATAAAATATAAATCGTACTTGGGTACTTGTAATGCATATGGAAGATATAAACATTTATTATAGATTTAATTTATTATTATTTTGTTAATTTAAAAATAAGGTAAAGATATGTATTTTATTTAATTAGAAGTAGTGACACAGTTTTAGATATATTAGAAGTAGTTTCTTGTTGACGCAGTTTTAGATATGATAGAAGTAGTTTCTTCTGGCGCATGTTTAGACATGTTCGAGGCAGTTTTTTGATAACGCAGTTTAAGATATGTTAGTAGTTTCTTGCTAACACAGTTTTAGACATGCTAGAAATAGGTTTTCACTAACGCAGGTTTGGATGTGTTAGATGTAGTTTCTTGCTAACACAATTATAGATATGTTAGAAGTAGGTTCTTGCTAATGCAGTTTTAGAAATATTAGAAGTAGTTTCTTGCTAACGCTGACGCAGTTTTAGATATATTAAGCATAAATTCTTGCTGACACAGTTTTAGACATGTTAGAAGTAATTTCTTGCTAATGCAATTTTACATATGTCAGGAGTAGTTTCTTGATAACGAAGTTTAAGGCAGGTTTGAATATGTTAGAAGTAATTTCTTGTTAATACAGTTATAAATATGTTGGAAGTAGTTTCTTACTAACACAGATTTAGATATGTTGGAAGTAGGGATGGTAATGGTCAGTCATAGTCGGTCATGATCAATAACCATCCAGTTATTGCTCAATAACCAACCAACCACAGTTATAACTGACTGTTCAATACTATCCATACCTAGGATGCTATCTCAATTTTAATAGAATTAGTAATCATTGTATTATTAATATTTCAACCATCATTTCTACTCAATTCTTTGGAAGAGTCTCTTTTAATAATCTCAACTTTAATGCTAATTACATAGACCTTATCTATTTTACAGCAGTTAAACATCCCATTCAAATTCCAATACCACCTTCAATTTTTATTAACCAATCTATTGCTTCTCAGATCTTTGAGCTAGAAGAATCAACATCTAAGCTTGAGCAATTTTTAGCTATCAATTCTACACAATCTCAATTTAATTTCTATACTGATAGATTCATAATTGATATTGGCATATAAGACTGTACGATGGGTGTAGGTTGAGTTCAATTGGACACCAACAACCATATCATATGCAAATTTTTAGCAAAAATTCACTTCTGGCCATCTTCTTATCAAACTGAACTTTTTTCTATTCTATTTGCAATTTCTACTACCTCTCGTAACTTTACTATAAATATCTTTACTGCTTCACTATCTATTATTTCTAAATACTCCAAACTTATTAACTCCTATGACCTTAACAAACCTTTTAAATTTAGCTTTTGGCCACTATGGCATAAATTACTTAATATTTCTAAGTTATATAATTTACAAATTAATTTTTACAAAGTTCAAGCTAATACTGATGACTATTATAATAACTTAGCTGATACACTTGCAAAACAACTTATTTTTATACCTTCCCTATACTTATATATACTAATATTCACAACTTCTTTTATATTATATAATGGAAGCATCACCCAGTTGAATCCTCTACAAGATATTTTATAAAAAATATCTATAAATCACAAATTCTAGTACTATAATTATCCCAAAACTGCAATATAAAATGATTATCTTTTATTTA
>CAJVPZ010000359.1:0-20303 GCA_910592135.1 Racocetra fulgida | reverse complement strand
ACCCAACCGATCGTCGAATAATTGTTATCAGAACACAGGCCTATTTTTTAAAAACGTCTCTGGTGGGATTCAAACTCTAGACCTGCCACTTGGGGGGTGACAACTTAATTACTACTCTAAGTCACCACACCCTTAAATTATATATTATATAAATTTTATACAAATTAGTTAAGATATTAAAAAGTTTTATTTAAAGCATTTTTTTATTTACTATATAAAAATCTAATATACTACGTAGATTATATGAAAAATGATCTATATACACTCTATCCTTAATTTGATTAGTTAATAATTATGCATAGATTAATGAAAATCTTTAGAATTATTGATAGATATTTATATTACAGTATGGGACAGCAAAAACCATTCAATTTTTTAGCAATTGTTTAATGTTTAGTAACTTTATAACTAATAATTATTTTAAAAATCTCTCTTATAAATTTATTATTTATAAGTTAAACTACAAATCTGTAAGACAGATTTTTAATATCTTGTTTTTTACAGAAGTTATAAGGGATCAAAGTTCAGTAACTTTTATAATAAACCAGAAATTTGGTGCACGAAAATTGACCAATCATATTCACCCCGATCACATGCTATAAATTCTATTGGTTGACGTTTATTATTAAAAATTGGCACAATCCATTATACATATACATACATATGTATATACGTATATTACTACACAATGTACAAAACAATGCAAATATACAGACAGCACGTCATTGCTGCTGATATTATTAATTCTTATTAAGATGTATCCATAAACCTGTTCTTTTCGAATATGCAATGATTATATTATATGATTCAGATCATAATCACAAATTATTTATCAATTTTAAAAACATGCATTTTCATACTTAACAATATATATTTTAAAAATGCTTTGTTAATAAATTATTAGCAGGTACATATAACAATCGGGTGACGCAATAGTTTATGAGTTTATAAAAGTAAATCGAGTTATATGTGATTGAATAAATAATTTTAAAGGCAAGTTCATTAAAATAATAGTCTTTCGGGTAGCGCAGTAGTTTATGAATTTGTAAAAGTTAGATGCAAAGCATGTGATTGAATAAATATGTAATTTAAAAACAAGTTTACTAAGATAATAAAAAAAGGTTAGTCATTTCTTAAAAAATAGTGTACATAAGTACTTATTTACATATGAACTAAGTTCAAAAAATTTGCATGCATGTGTACGTACATATATATGTATGTATGATATAAGAAATCCAAAAACCTCTATAGAGCAAAAAACGACTAGTGCATTGAAGATAAGCTAAATTAAGTAAGCGCTTATTTTAAGTTTTAGCCGTATGCTCCAATTAAGTGTATATTATTCTTTGAGTATTATTTCTATGCCCATCACTTAATAAAGGCATAGACTTAATGTATATGAACAATTTTTCAGGAGATCAGTCAAATATAAAAGACAAGCAATTGTATGTTGGATTTTTTTTTTCACATAGAATCTTGAACAAATTTTTATATAGAATCTTGAATAAGTAAATGATGGATAACAATTCTCTAATTCCATTTCATAATATCATTGCAATCTTTAGGTCTGAGATTTTTTTTTCTAATATAATAATATATTATATAGACCATAATATAGGCTGTATATAAAAGAGGCCTAAAAAAAAAGCAAAAAAAAAAAAAACTGTGAATTTTTATTTCGCAATGCCAAAATTGTTACTTATTAAAAAGTTGCAGCAGAAAAAAGCAGAGGTTGCTCATTCTGCATGTGCTCTTGTTAATCTTGATTTAAGCAAAGAATATATTGATTTTAATGACAATTCAGACGAGAGTTCAAACAACAATTTCATGGAGCTAGAGTGCCTTGATGAAGCGAATTTGATTATTGAACAACTTCATGCGGTTAAAAACAAAGAGCATCCTGCTGTCTATATTGGGAGTTTCAAATGTACGTGGCAAAGAAAGAACAAGACATTCAGAGAAGTGGCTATAGGAAGTTTGAAAATTACCTATTTTTTTTCCAATATTTAATTACCAGCCATAGATAATGATGAGGGTTATGAATTTCAAGACCAGGATAATCAGGTAGTAGGGCCGTTTTTTTTTTTTTTAAAAAAAAAAATCAAGGTTTGATATTAAATTAACGATGTTAATAAATAATAGGGTGATGAAGAATTAGGAGAAGTAGGAGAAGTAGGAGAAGAATCAGACAAAGAATTGGATGAAAAAAAAAATTAGTAGTGTGATTGAATTCATAAATAAAGTAATGAATGATGGAATGCTTTCAAAAACCGAGAAGGCCCATTATTTGGTTGTTCTTTATTTCCTTAGATTGTGTTTGCAAGGTCAATTTAAAATAGAGGCATCAAAACGAGTCACAGACATTGTTGATAGTGGACCATAGCTTGCATGAAGCATTAAAAATTGGGCGAACATGTGCATAAAAAAGGAGTTAATTCAGCCAGATCTTTGATAAAGATCACTTTCAAAAAGCCTGCTTCACAATGAGTTGGTTTCTTTTCAGTTGGCCTCTTATCTATGTTTCCAAAAATTTAATGTAGACCCTATTATGGTCAAAACTTATTTTGAACAACAAATCCCAGTTGAATATTAAATCTGTGCAATACATTTCAGTTAGAACTATATGTCGATGGATGCACAAGCTTGGGTTTCGTTATCAACGCTATCAGAAAGGTGTGTATATAGACGGGCATGAGCGCCCTGACGTTGTAAAATATTGTAAAACGTTTCTCTAGGAGGTTGCTCAGCTTGAACAATTTATATCCAAATAGGTCGATCTAGACTGTAAAATAAGAACCTTTCTTGATTTAAATTGTGGTAAAAAGAAGCATATGTTGGTAACACATGATGAAACCACTTTTTATGTTTATAATGAACCACATTCTGTGTGGAGCCCAGAGGGAGAACAGCCGTTGCGAAAAAAGAGGCTGGGTTGTACTGTGCATATAAGCAATTTCTTAACAAAAACTATAGGATGGCTTAAAAATGATCAAGATGAAATGCGTGTAATGATGATTGGATGTCATTTCTAAATTTAGCTATTTATATTGTATTTGATATTAATTTTTTAAAATAAATAAATAAATATTAAATTTTGCTTTTATTTTATTTTCTATCGTTTATTTTGCTTAATCAAAATTGTCAGGTTTTGGGTACCAATCGAGATGGTTATTGGGATTCTAAAAAACTTCTTGAACAGATAAAACGGGCAATTAATATTTTTGAGCGAATACATCCCAGATGTGTGGGTATATTTGCTTTTGACAATCCCACGTCCTATAAAGCATTCTTTGAGAACGCCTTCGTGGCTTCAAAAATGAATCTTGGTCCAGATGGTTTGGCTTCGAAAATGCATGAAACTGTGTAGAGTGGTGGCCGCCAGTCAATGATCATTGAAAATAATCATTTCATTTATAACAAAAAATAAAAAAACAAGTAAATTTGTGGACAGCCTAAAGGAATCCAATGGGTTCTTCATGAAAGAGGTTTATGGCAGGATGGTATAGTACTTGTGTGTATGTCGTGTAAAAAAAAGAGGCAGATTCAAATATTTTTGATTGTTGTGCATATAGATTAATGGCTAATCAGTCTGATTTTTTGAACAATGTGGCCAAATTCAACAAGAAATTGAGTCTCTTGGACATAAAGTTATATTCTATCCTAAGTTTCATCCTGAGCTCAACTACATTGAAATGTACTGAGGGATGGCCAAGAAGTATACACGAACTAATTGTAAATATTCTCTTACAAAAACCAGGAAATGATCATTCAGGCTTTTGACTCCATTTCTGTAGAACAAATTCGTGCTTTTGCCAGGCTGTCATATAAGTGGATGGATGCTTACTGGCATAGATTGACAGGAAAAGCAGCCGAATATGCTATCAGAAAGTATAGGAAACACAGAACGATTAGTGAAGAAGTAATGAATCTGATCAATGAATTGTTAAATTAAAAAAAAAAAGCAAAAAAAAAAAAAAAAAAAAAAACAGCTTTACTTATCTGTTCCACTGGTTTTACAATTGTAAGACTTTTTTTTTTTTTTTAAAAAAAAAAAAAATTATTATTAATCAATAATTGTAAATAACCAATATGTATTTGACTTACCCATCTCCTACAAATATATAATTTACTGAAATTATTGACATGATTGTTAATAAAAATCAATTGACAAGAATTTTATTTTTAAAATTGGATAGTATCCACTGGTACTGTTAAAGAAGCCAGATACTATAGTTGGAAACTACATCGTATGAATGTAATAAATTACAGCTGTTATCATTCTTCCTGGGGCACCTTGTGAAAAATTAATCGAATTCGATAAGTTATTGATTTTGGTATAATCAATATAACATTTATTATTTACAAAGATGATCTAAAGCCAGGTATATATATACGTGTGTAGATGCTAATCGATTTGTAAGGCTTTAAATAACCTCTATTTATAGTGTGACAATGACAATTATAATCGATAATGACTAGATAACCGATATCGATATACAGTAACTCTAGTTAAATATTATACTTTAGCATATTTACTGAAAAGTAGTTGAAAAAAAATTTAGAAGAGTTATAAATTCGAATCACTGCTAAACACTTAGGTGTTAGCAGGTCTTCAAAAAGTTGAGCTTTTAACCAATTGCAAAGATATGAATGCGTTAAAAGACTTCTGCTATTTGTAAGAAAACCATGTCTATCAAACCTGAATGATACAAAATATTTTAAAGCTTTAATGGAAAAAAAGCCAAGCTGATTTTTGTATCAGTTACAATTTGAAATGAGACTTTAGTTAGAATGTGAAAGTAGTTTTAAGCCTTGTAGTTTTATGTGAATTTTAATTTACAATAAACATTACACTGAAATCGAATCAGCAGGATAATTATTCGGTTAAGTTTTCATAAGGTGTCCAAGATATAATGATAACAGCTATAATATAATTGTATCTTGGGTATTATTTAAGAATTAAGACAGATAGGTAGTAAATAATACACGGTTTTAGTCAAGGAGCAATGCAAAATAAAATAAAATAAAAAAATGGGGTTACTTATCTGCCCGCTGGCTCTATAATTGTGAAGCTTTCTTTTTTTAAAAAAAATTTTTTTCAATAATTGTAATTGGCTTACCAACCCTCCATTATAAGTATATATATAGTAGTGGCCTTAGAACCGAATTATATTATGTATAATAATTAACTAATTATAGTTTGTATTAGATAAATCAATTTTGCTACCTTAATAAAATTAGCCAATCAGAAATTGTGTTACATAACCCAAATTTGGCACTTTCTAAAAAAAAGTTGAATGTTTCTTGCTATCCCGTACTGTACTATAAAGATATAATCTATATTATTTTAATTAAGTATATTCTCTAACTGTAACTTGAAGAAACTAATTAGAAGTACCAAAAGTAGAAGGTTATCAAATAAATTTAAAAGAAAGTACTGGGGTTTGGTAAACTTTATAAAGGCAGAAGTAGAGTGTATAGTAGTAATTAGGCTATAGTAAATAGTACTTCTACAGACTGAACTTGAACCAAACTTTAGTTAAGTCTAAGTCTAGTTTGATTTTTAAACCAGATTCAGATTTTTACAGTGGGTGGCCATATTATTGTGAGTAATTTTTTGATTTTAATTGCTCAAGATTGGGTAAGTAAATCGAGTACAAATTTTTGTTATGTATTTAGTAGATCTCAAAATATTATATATTAAAATTTCACATGGTTTTATTTAGATACGTGGAAGTTATGCACAAAAAACTCAGAACTTGGTTTTCTTTATTAAACCGAAAATTGAAATTCAATTTTTTTTTTTTTACAATTTTTTTTTTTTTCTAAACAAAAATTTAAACTAATCACATTTTAATAATTTATAGGATACCCCTTAGCATTTATGCAGGCAACAACCCGACCAGGCATGCCAAGGATCAGCTGATGGCAATACTCAGGCGGTATATTATTTCAGGCTTTTTTTACAAGAGTATCAAGCTCGTTAAGATCACCGAGTCTTGGCTTTCGACGAATGGACATCTTTACTTCAGCTCAAAGGTTTTCTATAGGATTAAGATCCGGGCTTTGGGGAGGCCAATTCATTACTCTAATTCATTTTTGTTTAATAAATTCTTTCACATCTATATGAATATGGAGTCTTGCATGATTGATCTTTAGTATAGGTGGGCATATATAATTATTATACAATTATAATATATATAACTTAATTATTTTAAACTAATTTAAATAATTTTATAAATTACTAGGGTCAATGTTAAGGTTAGAGTTTAAATTGGCTCAAATTAATTAAGTTTTATATATTATAATCTTGTAATAATTTATATATATCCACTTATACTAAAGGAGATCCGTCTTGCATTATCTTGTTGCAAGATTGGATGACCATGATCATCTGTTGATGGAAATTTTTTTAAAGTTAGCAAAACGTACTTTCGAAGAATTTGAATATGCGAGGCACCAGTGGTAGAAGATTTTAATAGAACAAGGGGCCCAACTTCATACCAGGAGAAGCATCCTCAATACATGTGATTTGGGCTACGATTCACAGTGCCATTTAAACATTCAAGATCCAACTCTTCGTGTGGTTCACGCCAAACTCGACTAGGTGAACCCAAAAACAAACGAAGGTAGGTCTCATCAGTCCACAAAATACGCTGAAAGTTCTAGACAGTCCAATCTTTATAGGCAAGGCACCAGTCAAGCCTTTTTTATGCATTTGCTGGAGTGACAAAGAGCTTGGGATGAACAATACAGGATATTAAATTCTCTTTATGCAATGCACAACGAACAGTACGTTCAGAAATTTTTTTTTTGTTTTGCCTCTCTTGAATATTAAAAAGGTTTGTAACTTGAGTTGTATTGAGGCGGCAGTTACCGCTTTTAACCAAACTTTTAAGGTTAATACGATCAGAGATGATAAGGATCCTGGTTTATCCAGAACATTTTTTTTTTTTTTTTGCGCTTCCAAGGCGCCCGACCTACGAAACACCTTTATAATGTTCCAGGCGGCAGACTTGCCACAGCCAACAGCAGCTGCAATAGTACTAATTAAATCCTTTCTTAGATAGCCATAAATTATGACATTTCTTTATTCTTTGGTTAGATCTTTCTTACTGCTCATCGTTTATGAAAAAAAAAAGAAACCATTTGTTTTTAGTTAATTGTTCAGATCTGTCATACAAAAACACCACTTTTTTATACTGTATAAAATTGTTTAAGTATTACACAACATTTGGCCAAAATTTGAAGTACAAATTTGAAAAATTGGTTTTTTTTTTAAATTTTTTTTTGAATTTTTTTTTTAAAAAAATTTTCAAAAATTGATTTTCGGTCCAATATAAAAAGGGCAGTTTGGTATAATTTTTGTGTAACTTTTGCATGACTCATTGAAATTGTACCAAATTTTAATATATTGTATATTCAGATTGATTAAATATGCAACAAAAATTTTGTAATCTATTTACTTACCCGATCTTGAGTAATTAAAATCGAAAAATTGCCTACAATAATATTTAGGCTTTTTAATCAAGTCTGAGTTTAGTTCAGGTCTGATTTAAAGTCTGCAGACTAGTCTAAGTTTAAATATATTTATATTATTTTTATATGCTAGACAAATTTACTTAGTATATAAAGTTAGAATTAATTAGTTAAATTTTTGAGAATCATAAGATTTTATAAAATTTTATTAATAAAATTTTACAAAATCTTATGATTCTTAAAAATTTACTAATTAATTTCAACTTTATATAATAACTACATTTGTTTAGCATCTAAAAAATATATTAAACTAGTAGAGTTGTTTTATTGTACTTGAAATTTAGAAGAAAGATACTTATTTTTAGATTTTTTAATCAAAAATCTAAAATTAAACATCTTATTTCCAAATTTTAAATATAATAAAAATAACTTTATTAATTAATATATTTTTAAATACTAAACAAATTTATTAGAGGGTGTGGTGACTTAGTGAAGTGATGAAGTTGTCGCACTCCCAAGTGGCAAGAACAAAGTTCGAATCCCACTGGCGACGAAAATTCGAATTCTTAGTACAGTGTTATAGCAACTGTGAGTGTAAAGGTGGATCGACATCTGTAACTAGGTCACACCAGCTCATACTAGGAGACTGTAGAACAATAGTATAATGTACAAGTTACATGAAATCTGAGTGAAGCAGTCATATAAATCTGAGGTTGGTGTACATGGAAGCCCGCTTGGCAAGACCCAAGTAGAGAGATAGCACAGATCTTCAACGATACTATGTAAAAGATTATCAATCAGAAACTGGAGAACTAAACGGAACCGAAGTGTTTGGCAAAGCACTTTACCAACCAGGCCGCTGAAAAGTATCAGAGGAAAAGGACCTAATTATAGGGACCAGAGCAGGTCACAGCCCTTTCAGGCCATCTGGATTAGAAGTTTAGAGCATGGATGTATGGCGAATAGTCTGTATAGTGGATGCTGGGGTCTGGGTTAACTCTATAAGGGTGTATTAGGTAATAGTAGTGGCTTCGGCTCGCAAGTACTTGGTCTCAGTCTAGATATAAGTTACCAAAGTAGACTAAGTAATACGGTATAGTGGGACCAGAATGCTCTAGCAGATGATGCACTTGAAGATGGATCGGTTAACCATGCCGGTAGTCCTATAGGTGGCGTGCGATAATTTTGGAACTTAGACTGACTTATATATCGTATGTTCCGGGTGAGATTAGATAGATTGGCAGGGAAATTTGGATTAGAGGGTTTAATTGGGTAACTCAAGTAATAGTGGGTTATAGGTACGGCATCTAGTGTAGAATCTAGTAATAGGTAGATACTTAATTAGCTGTTCAAAAAGTGCAGGTATAGTTAGAATGTATCCTCATTAAAATGTACTTGTCTGGAGTCCCCTTAAAAAGGACATCACATGATCCTAGTATCTAATAAAAGCGGGAAGTCAAAGAGGCTAACCTTAACTACAAAAAAAAAAAAAACAAATTTATTAGTATATAAAGTTAAAATTAGATGGTAAAATTTTGAGAATTCTAAGATTTTATAAAATTTTATTAATAAAATTTTACAAAATCTTATGATTCTTCAAAATTTACTAATTAATTCTAACTTTATATATTAATTATATTTGTTTAATATCTAAAAATATATTAAACTTGCAGTATTATTTTTATTATATTTAAAATTTGGAGTAAAAATATTTAATTTTAGATTTTTTGATCAAAAATCTAAAATTAAGTATCTTATTTTTAAATTTTAAGTAAAATAAAAATAATTCTACTAGTTTAATGTATTTTTAAATACTAAACAAATTTAATTAATATATAAAGTTAGAATTAAGGGATTGGGTCCTGTAGCTTATTGGTTAAGCTTTCAAACCCCCACAGACAAGATCAACGGTTCGAGTTGGGCTGGTGGCAAATTTTCAAATTTGTTACTGTAACCATATGGAGCCAAATCAGATGCAAAGCCCTGTGGAAAGTCCAAGTGCAGTACGAGATCAGAATAAGGAGTTTTCAGAAGGAGATCTGGTTGCAGAGTGTAGGCACTACATGTGATAGCGGTGTTACAGAAGGTCTAGGCTGTAGAAGATTGCATGTATAAATCCTTAGTTGGGGTGACTAAGAGGCAACACTAACATTCTATCACCTCTATATTTGACATTACTAACATTCTTGCATTCAACTTGTGAGGTACTTGCTTGGAAGGATGATCAACAGATCATGTGAATAAGTCTTAATATGGTATAGCGTTAGATACTTGCTTGAAAGAGTGATTTAATACTACCAAAACTGGAGTAGTGAGTGAAGCAGAGATATGCAACTATGGGCTGTGACAAAGGATTAAGCTTTAACTAGAATTGGAAGCACCTCTGGCATCGGTAAAATGATTATAGAAAGCTATTCAGCGTAGAGAATGTAACCTACCTCTATATATCAAAATGCACCAAATCAGAGCTCTGGTCACACCTATATGGAAGTCTAGAACGAAAAGAGCTAGGATATATCAGCACGAATACTACATCAACAAGAAATAGCTAGAAGTGATTTAGCTTGCCACTTAAGTAATTTCGTGGTATTAGGCCAGTCTTTAACAAGATAGGTCATTAAAGCAAATTACAAAAGCCAATAGCTAAGAGTGTATAGCCTTGCGGTTGCTGTGCAACTTCAGGGGGTCCTCACGAATCATGGTCCCAGCAAACACCATATAAGGGAGTACATAAGGGGGTAGAAGTTGTACAACTGCACTATACAACTTAGAAAATGTCAAGACTTGGGGACGGCAAACCATCGGCGGTAGCAGAAGCCTGGCTTGAAATACGAGGTCAGTTTATCTGGAGGAATAAGTGGAAGGATCTGTGTTATTCATACAATAAATATATTGTTGTATGAAGAGATGCAAGCCAACAATGGATGATGTAAACACAAGATAAGTCCAAAGACCCAAGATATGATACCAATGCTTCTCATGTGGGACTGGTGGTAGCAGCAGGCATTTGGCTTGAGATACGTATATGAGAGGCCACCTATAAGAAAGGTTATTTACTAGTACTAGTATGTACCGAATAACAGGCACACCAAATTGGAAGGCTATAAAAGGACCGATTTCCCAAAAGAACCAATTTGGGAGTAATCAAGGTTTGATGGTGAGACATGGGGGAAATATGTGGGTAACTAGAAATAGTCTGAACACCAAATCCAAGTATAACCCAATACGTGGCAGGAACGTAGCATACTCTGGTAGGTTTAGATTATAAATAATTGTCTAAAGCTTGTATTCTTAGATAGATATGTAGCCATATAAGGCAAATACTCTGACCAAATATCTAATAAAGATACGAGGCAATAACCTCACCTTAACACTGAAAAAAAAAAAAAATAAAGTTAGAATTAATTAGTAAAGTTTTGAGAATTATAAGATTTTGTAAAATTTTATTAATAAAATTTTAATAAATTCATAAAAAAATTTTTATTAAATTTGATTAAATAGTTGTTAAAATATTTTCATTTAAAGTATTAGAAAAAATTTAAAAAATTTTAAAATAAAAACTATTAATTCTAAATATTTAAATAAAAAGGGTGCTTCTAGATATTTCTTGTAAGAGATTTAGAGAGATATATTTTTTACTAATAACAATCTACAGTTTAATGCAACATAATATGATCAAGAAAATTCAAAACAAATATTCATTAAAAAAAAAATCAATTATTTTTCAAAAAATGTATAAGAACCTACTTTTGTGCTCTAATAAAAAGCTTTCTTTAAACAAATTTACTATATAATCTATTTACTTCTAATCTTAATCTAATATTTTCTAATATAAATAGACTTTAAAAAAATTTTTGAAAGATATATCTCCTACAAGAGATACTTATAATTTCCTAAATAAAATAGCTTTCTAATTAAATTCAATTTATTTTTATTTTTTTCTTTAATGTTAAGATAAGGTCACACTTTTGATTTTTATTAATATATACTTATTATGACAAGTTCTTTATATATATACTAATGCAATACTATAAAAACTTAAACTAATTAATCTATAACCTATATCTACTAAAGTATTTTATACCTTATACATGTCTCATCTAGCTTTGCACTTTTTAACTAACTATTTTTAATAATACTACATTCTTTTTATGTCTTATACAACAAATCATAACTTTTAATTTGATATATTAGATATTTACTTCTAATAAGCTTCCAATTTAGTAATTTGCAAGTATAACTTATTGCAAATTTCTACTAAGGTACTTTATTTGTGCAACTGTGATTGGTGCAGGTGATCTTTCTATAATCTTATATTTTAAACCAAAACTTGCTGCCTAATTAGGTTCACTATATAATAAAGTTGGTATTGTATTGTTGAATTAAAAATGTATCTTGAGTTTGTATTACCTTAATTGGTTTGCATCTTTTTATGCATCATCTTTCTTCATAAATACTTTAATCTTCTATTTATCTGCTTAGATACTACTAAAACCTATATCTCAAACCAAATCCTGCTGCTACTGCTAGTTTGCCTACTTCAAAACTTAATATTCTTTTTTTTGATATAATAGTACCAACTAATTTGTTTGTACTTTCTTATATAGTGTATTATCAAAATCATATTGCATAGTTGCTTTAATATAGAAATTGAACCCGGCTAAAATTTTTCTTAATCGTTTAATCGTTTAACTGTTTAATTGTTTAATTTGACCGGCATTAAGATAATTCTAGGCTACGACCAACATAATTCTGCCTGGAATTATGAAGTAATTTTTAAACAGTTAAATGGTTCCAATCTCTACTATTACAATTATATGAAAATCCAATTTAGCGAATTATTACATAAATTACATTAATTTCACTTAATTACTTGAACTAAGTACTATAATAAAAATAATTCTTACATATCGATACGTATACATAAACATCCTTTTCTTGCATGTAATGCTGGCCGTGATTGTTGTAAAGCGGGCCAAAGTTGGCATAGTGTGGGCCAGGAATGCTTATTTTCAGTAGAGTTGAGCTGATCCAAGCCAATTGTGAATCGTAATCAAGTTATAGCTTAGAGTTATAGCTTGAGCTGTGGCTTGAGCCATGACACATAATTATTATGTGATTAATACACGTTTCTAGTTATTAAAACTACAGCTTGAGCCATAGCTGCTAAAGCCACTGTCCCAATGGTCATAGCTCAAGCTGGAGCCAAGCCAAGCCATCCAAGCCGATAACAGCCCTAATTTTCGGTGAGTGCTTATTTTCGGAGGAATACAGTATTTTATATTAAATGATTTGACACAAGCATATGTAAGTTAAATCTCAAAATTTTACTGAATACTATAGCCTATTATTAAGTAAAATTTCTATGTAGTTGATAACTTTCGCTATATATAAATATTACTTGATGCTGTCCCAGCTCCGAAAATTGTGCTCGAACTAGGCTCAAGTCCGGCTTACAAACCTCCGGTCCGTTCCGTGAGAGGATACGTATAGCCAGTGCCCCGTTGTGACCTATATATTAACTAATTGTAGGTTATGACCTTATGATGTGTCACGACTTATATAAAGATTTACTCTTACATTATGACCACCTTGGCCATATAAAGTTAAATATGACCTAAATGGCCGACGTTGCAACCTTGTTCCGTACTTTATCAAGATATAGCGATAGGTTTAGAAAATTATATTGAAATACGGGAACGCATTAAAATCAAATCTGCTAACAAAACTTTAAAAAATTGATTATTAAATGTAATGATAAAATATTCGATTTAGTAAATTAATGGGAAAGTTTTACTACAATTCGTATTATGAGAAATGTCTACATATATTATAGCTTGAAGGCCGATACGATGTAATAAATCGTATATTTATATAAACGACATACGTATATACATATTAGATGTACGGCATGGCTAGTTAAAATAGACCTTAACACATGATCTTATCGCCCGAATATATCTTTTGACATTCACCAATATATATCACAATCTAGATCATGATCAAGGTATAATTATTGTTAAACAAACGTTAAAGCTTGCCATTTAAAGTTCACGATCGAAGTATTAACAACCTTAATGAATATAAACTTTCCGGAACGAATTTATGATATACTACTATTCTACATGGTTTTTACTAAATTTTGAGATTAAGAAGTGAAATTATTTTTATTTATACAATGGAAACGATGATCATAAGTGACGGCGATTACATCAGTGTAATAAATATAATTAGGAAAAATAAATACTTTACCACATTAAAGTATATTGACTCATCTTCCACATTAAATTTTCAGTGTCGATCAATTAAACGAGAATGTGTACCGTCATTTAAGTATAAAATAGGACTAGCCCGGACTTTTAGATAATAAATTAAAGTTAGTAACAAGTAGTATATAAACACTGATTTTGAGTTTTGAGTTTTTTTTTCTTTTTTGTTGATACTTTATTCAAACTAAAAAAAAAAATATTTAAGAGACCCACAATTATCGCCAGCATCAACTAACGTTAAATAACAATTTTTAAACTAAAAAGTTCTATTTGATTTTAATCATTTTACTCAAGACTTACCAATATATAGCTTGAACAAAAGAAATAAATGTTTAAAATTTGAAATCTTTGTATTTCTTAGATGATGAGCTCCCACCAGAACCTGCATCTCGTGCAGCAGCCTTCGCATCTGCCAATTTTTGCCTCTTTTTTGCTTGCTTACTAGCATGTTCAGCAACCAAATCTGAAAAGTCTTCACGTGAACCTTCAGGTTGATTTGCCTAAAACACAGAATGTTAGTACATACGAAAAATATGCAAATATAAATTTAAAATGATCTAAACCTGCTGAGCTTCTTCAAATATGGCCCTTAATGTTTCTTCATCTAGATTTGCCATCTCTGAAGGATCGAGTGCTACATCGATACCGGTTCCAACAACTTTTCGCTATAAAATATATAAAACGATGGAAGATTAAATTAATTTATACATTAAAAAATTTATATTAAATATTTATATAAAATTCTGTTACCTTTGCGCCTTTAACACCTCCAGTTGTTGAAGCGGCAGATAAATCGTAAGCGTGTTGTGACCCCATAAAGCCTGAAATAGACGTATCCTTTTGTGGAAGTACGGTGTATAAAGGCTTTGGTTCATCTTCATCAGGTCTAATTTAATGTCAAATATCACACAATCAATTAACCACAACATAAAATCAATCACTTGAAAATTCAAGTTTAGTATTAATAAAACTAGAATCATACTTTGAATATTTCCTTAACTCAATAATATCTGGTGTTTCCAATCCGCTAGGCAATATAGAAGACTGTTGTGTTGCTGTGCTAGCTTGGTATTTTCTTAATTCTATATACTCTGGTGTTTCCAAACCACTTGGCACACTGGATATTCCACTTGGCGTGGCAAGACCTTCTTGTAATGCTTTTGTTGAAGCACTTTCATCCTCTCCAACTTCTTCTTCCTCTTCAGCTTCCTCTTCTTCATCTGATTCTAATGTTTATTTGTTTATACGAATCAATTAAATTGCGATTTACGAATTAATTGTACCTGATCCGTCAAATAATTTGTCGCTTACCTCCTTCTTCTGCCTCTAATTCACCCCATAATGACCGCTCAATGGGCTGTACAATCTATGGTTTTGAATTTTAAATTATAAATATATCTATATATGCAATAATAAACGAACCATAAGGGTTAAAAGAAAGAACTCACATCTGAGGGGATTTCTTGTTGATATGTTCCAAAAACATCGCCATACAGTGGACGATTGTACTATTAATACACAACTATACGTTAAATCTTCATATGATCAGTTCATCATTCAGTCAAAATTATAAAAACATTTACCTCATCTACCGGAGGTTTTCCCCATCCACCAGGATGAAATCCCCATTGGGCACTAATATTGTATTAAAAAAATTGTGAATTATGAATTTTAAATCAATGTATATTATACAATATGATTACAAATATTTAAATACTTACCCTTCCGGAATAGGAGCGTTCAATCCTGGAATTTTTAGATTAGGATAACTAGGTGGTGGACCATATCTCTGCATCGCTATTAGCCATGGAGGAGGAGCAAGAGGAGGCATATTCAAGGCAGCTTTCAGTTCTTCTGAAAGTTGACCCGGTTTTTTTTCTTTAAGTTTAGTCTCGAATTCTTTTCCTTCGTAGTACCTTGTAACATAATAATAAATAAATTAGACATAATACATGTATCAATGGAAATCAATAAGTTAATTAAAAATCAAATTTAAATGACTTACAGTTCTCCATGAATTGTCAATTTAGGTTTTGATTGAAATCTGAAAAATGCATCGTGTAATTTTTGATAATCAATGTCTAATTTGCCCATTTTTGGTTGGACACGTTCACGAGTTTTTTGTTTCAATTTTGCAGCATCTTCCTTCTCCTTAACCGCTTCACGCATTTCCATAATACCAGTATCTTTGATAAAATCTGCACAAATTTTTTTAAACATAAGAGTTAGACATAAACCTATATATAAAAGAAGTTAATGTATCTTGAAAATAGAGTACCAGGTAGATCGAAAGCTGGTTTCTCAATTCCTCTCTTCCCTTGAAGATATTTTCTTTTTTGAGACCAATGCTGAGGAACGGGTACTGTATTCCTATAAGCTTTGAGACTGACTAGAAGCTTTGGGTCCGCGGCCGTTACGTCAACCCACTTTTTTATAAGTTAATGTTAATTATTATATTGACAATGTACACAACATAGAAGGAGAAAAATCGGTAATAAATTACCTCAACAACTTCTGGTCTCTTAACCAATTGTTTTAACTGAGCGACACTTAATCTGTTCATTTTTTTTAGCTTCTTTTTTGATACTTTGTCTTGTCTCTCCTCATCTTCAGACTCGTTTTCAGTATCGTCATCGGAATCTTTCATTCTAGATTCATTCTGAGTCTTTAAAGCTTCATTCTTTTCTTCCTTAATTTCGGATTTTACCTATCCATCAATAATCCATAGAATTTAGTGAATGTGCTCTTTCATAAATTTATAACCACAAAAATTAAATATAAATTTTTAGTTCTGTTATATGAGAATCTTAATGACCGAGATAAACGATACCTCAGTTTCGTCTTTGGTAATCTGAAAATGGGCAAAAACCTTTGAGAATTCTTCATAGTAAGGATCGTTAGTTACATCCAGAGGTTGTAATACGTACTCAATTTCCACATTTTCTGAATCATCAGCTTCTTGAGACTTGAATTGATAAAAATTAGGTATTGACCCAGCGTGAAGAATTCGTTAAAAGAACATAAAAATTACATAAGACGTTTTTTTTTAGACGTTAAAATAAACATAGGAAAGACAATGTACATTTGTACACACCTTTCCATTCTCATTGTTGTTTGACACGCTTTTATCTTCACTCGTGACTCCGATTACTTGTGAATCGTTTTTCTTTTTTTTCCTACGCTTATTTTTAACGTGTGGTTTTTTTAAAGACTTCTGATTAAGTTCATCACCTGTTACACCAGGTTTTGAATTGACTACTTCCTCAGTCTCGATCTTCTTTTCAGCGGCCATTTCATAAAGTATTCGAAAAGTTGAATAGTTAGCTTTAAAAAAAAAAAAAGCAGGACTATTTATATAAATGCATATTAATCATGTGAGAACGTAACACAGACAATATAATAATGATAATGAATTCACATAATAATTGATTAGGTTTAATAATGGCGACACTTGTCAAAGACAACACTAGTAAGACGACTATATATGTTGGTACGAAATGTGAAAGATATTAGTTTAAGAACATAAGAAGACGGAACGATTTCGAAAATGTATTTCACTTCTTTACTCGCAGGAGGTCTTGATGATCAAGTTAACGAGCAAATCCTACACGCAGCATTTATTCCATTTGGAGATATTGTTGAAATTCAAATACCACCGGATCCTGCTTCTCGTGAGCTTTAAACGTTTTGAACGAATAATGTCCTTTAAAGTATTACACAAAGTTTTGTAATTAAACTTTGATGTGTTCACAAAAGACAATCAGCATCGTGGCTTTGGTTTTATAGAATTCGAAGAAGCTGGTGACGCTCAAGCTGCAATCGATAATATGAATTTATCGGAACTTTACGGTAAGGTTATTAAGGTTAATTTGGCCAGGCCCATGAGAGTTAAAGAAGGAAGTATGCGTGCTGGTAAGTTTTTTTTTTTTTTTTTTATTTTTTCCTCGAATGAAGACTTTAAAATTTTCGGTTATCGATTGTTAGTATGGTCTGAGGACGCGTGGTTACAAAAATACGCACTCAAATCCGCTGATCCAAATGTTCCTTATGAAACTAATGAAACCAATGAAACTAATGAAACTAATGAAACTAATGAAACTGATGAAACTAATGAAATTAATGAGGTCAATGATACTTCAACTGATTCATAGAAATTTTGGGTATAATATATTAGAATCGAAATTTGGTTGATTAAGAGACTAGTTTAATTCAAAGACGATATAAAGGGACTATTTATGTAACATCCAATAAAAGCATCATTTAAACATTTGACAATTATGTATAACAAATATCAACCTCACAAAATCAGACATCTTTGATTGATATATGAGGATCGCTAAAGCAGGGTGACATATCGAATTTACTCCGCTTTAGCGGTGATTTTAGTTCTAATGGAAAATATTGATATTATCAAGGTAGATTGTACATTGGCATACATTGGCATAAGATTATGTTTTCAAATTAGTTTATCAAGCATACTCGTACAGAAAAAACTTGTTATATACCGTACTATTTTGAAAATGCTAATGATACTGTCTAATCGGCCATAGCATCCAATTCCATTTGTATCCTCCTCGGACTTTCTCCGGTTTGCCGTCATTTAATACTTTACCTGATATAAACACGGTAATTAGTAATAAAATAGATGAAATATTCTTTCGTTTGACTTACGTACCATCCCAGACCTTAATACCGAATGCCTTTCCATGTGCTATATCCTATTATTAAAAAAAAAAAAACAAAAAAAACAGCTGCTTAAAAAACGTAAAAACTGGTAAAATAATCATAAAGCTACCTTCATTTTTAGTGATACTTTCGTAATTTCATAATAGCTGTTAGTGATTCCTTTGTTAACCCAATGATCTGGCGCCTTTATTAATAATTTTTTTGTTTTTAGAAAGCCTTTTTAACTTGCATGTTCGATAAGTAAAGTCGATTTATTACCACTTTCAGACCAACACCATAGTTTGGATAAACATTTAGCAATTTATATAAATTCTTCTTGGGTGATTGTGCGTCACGGACGGTGGGTAAAATATCTCTATTTAACAATAATCTCTTAGCTACGTTTGCCATTAATGTTATTAACAGTTAAACTAAGCCTATTTTAAAATCAATCAAGTACGTTATACAGTAATTTCATTGGTTATTTATAATAGAACTTTATCGTTATATCGATAATACCTTTATTAATACAGTAATATAAATTCTGACCGATGATAATCAAATTAGACTTCTTTTTTTTTTTTTTTTAAGAAAAAGGTAAAAGTCGGAAGCGAATAATTTAAAATCTTTATTAAATAATCACATATTACATTAGCTTAGTAAAAATAACAAACATATTAAAATTTATTAATAAGACTAAAATATTTAGTTTCAGCTAACAAGCTTACTCTCATGACCGCCACGCAGAGATATATCCTTTGGTTAGGACCCTACGTAAAAACAATGGCATGAGTCAAGTTATATTAAAGTTTAAACATGCAATGCAAGAAAGAAAAAAAAAAGAAGAAAAGGTCTTTTAAACCCTTTTCAAACCAAACGTGTGCCATAAACGTTCAAACCAGTGTTGGACCTGGATATTGAACTGAACATTGGACCGCCCTTGTCCATTGGACCAGAAAGTACTAAAAATCAAAATATAGTAACAATATTTTAAAAAATTTTATTTTGAAACGTTAATATGAAAAAATACTATTCTTGATGGATCGGCAATACTGAGTTAATAAAAAAAATTATTTGGGTACTGTTCTTGATAGGGTTCTAAAAACGAACCCTAATCCTAATTGTTTTTCACTATAGTAGTATAGTATTTTAAAGGTTCTTTTTTAGAACTCTATCAAGAACGGAATGTGAATTATTTTTTTTGCTACCTATCAAAAACAGTACCGATAATCCATCAAGAATAGTATTTTTGCGTTAATATTTACTATAAAGTTAAAATTTTACTCAAGAAATTAACATTTAGTTCTTAAGTAAAATTGTTAGAAAAATCAAAATACATATATTAAAAGTTTTATATAAATTGGATAACTTTTATCAATTTATCATTTTTTACGTTTTATAATTTAAAATTTTGTTCATAAGAAATAAAAAATTAATAAAGTTCTCCAATTTATAAAAAACTTTCGGAATATATATATTTTAACCTCCTACTTAAAGACCTAATGTCGATTTTCTCAATAAATTTTGAATTTACTATATAGTAACTATCAATGTTTTGAAACTATTGGACATATTAAACCAAACATATATCCAAGCATTATATCCAATATTCAGTTCAGTCAATAGCATAAAAAATTAGACATATATCCAACACCAATACTGGTTCAGACCATAACCAACGTGCACCACTCAAAGCCTAAGCAAAATCCAAGCACTGGCTAAACAAACCACTTAAAACAAGCAAAGGTTAAAAAAAAGAGTTTTAAAAAAAAAAGTATATATATGGGGCCATTGCTACAGGTAGGACCGTCCCAAATAAAGAAATGATGATCCCGATCATGCATGTTTAGTTTAGCCAATCAAAATTGTAAATGGTAATCGTGTGATAAA
>CAJVPZ010000358.1:0-20337 GCA_910592135.1 Racocetra fulgida | reverse complement strand
AGTTACAGTCTTAGGAGGTAGAATTTGTTGAACAGCTTTGATTTTCTCTAGGTCTGGAACAATTCCTTTAGGTGATATAATGTGTTCTAGAAATGGTAATCTTTGCATCCAAAAATTACACTTCTCAATATTCAATCGTAATCCAGCATGTCTGATTCTAGTAAAGACTTCACAGAGATCTTGCAAATATTCATCAAAGGTCTTGAAGAATATAATAGTATCGTCTAGATATACTACTATGAATCTTTATGCAATCTTGTTATAAACTCAGTTCATTAGTCGTTGGAAGGTTGCAGGAGCATTATAAAGTCCAAAAGGCATGACATTAAATTTATAAGTTCCATAGGGAGTAACAAATGCAGTCTTTTCTTGGTCTCTTGGATGTATAGCTACTTGCCAATATCCACTAGCGAGATCTAGTGTAGAAAACCAACATGATCCAGCGAGAGTGTTTAACATTTTGTCGATTTGAGGCAACAAGTAAGCATTTTTCTTAGTTATGCTATTTAACTTCTGTAGTTTATACAGAAATGTAATTTGCTATTCTTCTTTTATACTAATACAATAGGTAAGGTTCATGGGCTATTCGATGGTTGTATTAGCTTATTGTCTAGCATTTATTGAATTTCTTCTTTAACAAATGCTTGTTCACTAGGGGGTATTAAATAGGGTTGAGAATTAATCAGAGATATATCTTCGGTATAAATTTGGTGAGTAACTAGGTTAGTTTGTCCTAGTTCATTAATGTTTGATGCGAATAGGTCTGCAAATTCTTCTAAGAGTTGGCTGAATCTTCTTCTTTTATCTTCTGAGAGAGGTCTAATATTTATAAAAGTTTCCTTTAAGGTTGCATACTCTTCATAAGGGACAAGAGTATCAATAGCATATATATGTCTTGAAGTTAGGATAGAGTCATTAATATCTGTGTCCTCAGGTAGTTTTCATCTTGCCTGGGATTACTTAAAAATTTTGTAACTCTGTAAGGGCAGCAAATTGAGCAGCACGCTGGTGAGTATACTAGCTATCATCCTTTTATAATTGTATAAGCTGTTGATTGAAATTCTCAAGGGTTTCAACCTTTTGTTGCAGCTGTGCGATAAGCTGACTTTGGTAAGCTACTTGTTGTTGTAATTGTAGCAATGAAGATAAAGTAATGTCTAGTTCTGGTGTAGTAATCAGAGTACTAGAATTTGTTTCTACTATAGAAGTATTAGGTCGAGATTCAGGTGGCAGATCATTAGATTTGAGTTCCTCAAGTAGAGTATCAGAGTTGAGAGTAGGCTGGTCTGGTTCTTTTTCTGGTATTTCTTCTAGATTAAATATAGAAAGAGGTACTGTAGTACAGTCAGTACAGATTCCATTGCTCTGGTCAAGTTCACTTTGATGCTTGATATGCAGACATTCTTTACAAAAGTCAACAGAATGGATAAAGCTTTGATAAAGGTTAGCAAGAGCTAACTCTTTACAAAAGTCTGGATGGCTAGTGTCAAAGAATTGGTCAAGAGTTGTTTGTAATTAAAACTCTTTATTCTCATTTAGTAGGTCTTGTTCAGCATGAAGGATGAGGCTTATTTCATCATCATTCTATAACTGATAGTTTGGTCAGTCATAAGGAGTTCTAATGCTTCAGCTATGTCTTGGTCACTTTCTTGCAAATAGATCTTTGCAAGTTAGAAGATATGTGTCTGATTCATTTCGTATTGGAATCTGGCACTTCAGGTAGAAGTAGTATAATATTGAATCCGGGTTCAGAAATTGCAGTTGTAGTTGTAGATGACATCTTGGCTAGCTTTGTATGCATACATATGTTTGAGGTTACAAAACCAAAGGGCTTCAGTGATACTCTTGATGTTATGCATCCTGGATTGGGCATCAGAATGTTGGCAGATTATGCAGGTGACAAGGGTTTCTTGGCCTTCATCTTTGGTATAGAAATGAATACTTTTGGGGTTGTTTTGATCCAATTTATGGTGGAAGTCTACATAGCATGCATGGTATACTAATTGGTTATCAAGGACTTTGAAGTATTCTGATCTTTCTGGATTCTTGCATCACAACAATGATGGGTTCGTTTGTTGCTGTGGTAGTAAGCTTTCTGAGCAGCTACTTTATTAGGGTCGCAGCCACACTGACAGTATTGTTACAGGACAGTTGTAGACAGTGAGTTTGGACACTTCGGACAATTTTGAACAATTAAATAAATTAAAATTACACAAAATTTTATTAAGATAACCTATATTACTTTCTAAGTAAAATATGTTCAGCACCTAAAAAAAAATATAGTTATATATATTTTAAACAAATTTATTAATTATTAAAGCTTAAGATACTCTGGACACTTTTGGATACTTGGATATTTGGATGTTAGACAGTACCAAAAAAGCCTTTAGACAGTTAAAATGTATATCCCTATACACTAGTATGTCTTGTTCTGTCTTCATAGAAAACTATAAGGGCAGTCTACAGCAATATGTCCAAATTCATCACATTTGTGACATTTGTTATTAGAGCAGCTTTGATAGAGGTAGTCTTGTCCACAGGTTCAGCAAGAGGTTCATCGTAGGGCTTGTAGAGGGCAATGTACTACAATATGTCTAATTCCTTTACAACAGTTGCAGCAGTTGGTAGGATATTCAGCGAAGAGATGAGTAGGTGAACTACAATTTCCACATATTCGAGAGAGAGTTCAAGTATGACAACGAAGTTGATAAATTGTTTAATCATTATGGTCATTGTCTGTATCTGGGTCGAGATTGATATCAAATACATAAGCCTCTTTAGAAGTTAGATATTTCTGATCATATAGATCTAACTCTTCTGAGTTAGTTATAGTAGGTTGAGCAGATAGTGGTTGGTCATTTTCGTAGGTAGTAGGAGTATAATACTTGCGATTCTTCTATTTAAAGGAGTAACAGCTATTTTTCTAGTTGTAACTGGCTTTGACTTTCTTAGACCAGTTATTGCCAAGAAGTAAGGTATAGGAAATAGCAGCAATGACTTCAACAGTGATAGGGATGGTTGCTTCTTCGATCTGAATAGGCAGATCTTGAATAATTCCTAGAGGTTGAGAGGAAGTTCTGGTAGCAGAAATGATGAGACTAGTTGAGGCTTGTTCAATTTTGAGTCCTAGTTCTTGGACTACTTTATAAGCTATCATACTAATAGATGCTCTACTATCTACAATAGCTTGGTAGGGTCTGTTTCTAATTTTGACGTTGCACTTGACAGGAGTGGTGGTTGGTTCAGAAGTAATGCCAAGGGATTTTGCTTCTTGACTTAGGTGGACATAAAAAGCACTTCAGATAGAGGGATTGTCTAGTAGGGTTTCTCATTTCTTTTGGCTTATAGGTGAAGAGGGTTTAGAGTTCTGGTCAAGGTAGTTGACATCATGGTGGTAAGGAGAAGGTGAATGATAGGAGGATCGTCTAGAGTTATCTGCATAGGAGTAGTAGTAGTTATCTCGTTCTCGAGAATAATCTCGATATCGGAGATAACTATTGCAGCTTCTGGATCTATTCTTATCTCTAGATCTACTTTGGTTAAAAGATCTGGAGTAATTTCTGTTTCAGCTTCTAGATCGATTATTTCTTCAATTACTGTAATGATTTCAATTTCTGTCTCATAATTGTGATTGATCCTTCTGTTTAGTATGGCATTGAGCAACAAAATGTCTGGTGTGTCTACAATAGTGGCAGGTAGGTGGTTGTCTGATTCTATTGGCAGTGATAGAGTTTTCAGCATAGTGTACTGAAGTAGGTGCAGATTTCTGTTGAACGAGGTTAATACTAAGTTGGGCTATCTGATCGTTTAGTTGTTTAATAGCATGGTCTGTATCTGTAGTAGATAAAGAAAATATAAGTCAGCTATTTTCCCAATTTCGAGCAGTCTCTATAGCAGCATTCAAGTCAGCAGGTTCTTCAGCTTGAATTCTAATATCATATTCGGGTTGAAGTTCTTGGATAAAAAGTTGAAGAACGAAATTAGCAGGAAAAGCATTAGTAGGGTCTACGCGAGCTTGCAACTTCTTGAACCGAGTTATATAGGCATCAACCTAGTTTGTTTTTTGCTTAATGTCAAAGAATTGTTTTTGCCACTTGATCTTTTGGTTGGTGGAGCTGAACTTAGTTTTAAAGAGATAGTAAAAGTTTTGATCTACAGCATAGTCATTTTTAAAAGCATTAGAGGCAGGAGCTAAACTTTGAAACTATCCTGCAGCAATTTCTTTCATATAGACTGGGGCAAGAACAAGTTGTCAAGTAGCACTCTAGTTATTAGCAATAGCAGCTTGTTCAAATTCTTCTAACCATTCTATGGAGTCTTGTTTTCCATCACCAATAAAGAAATCAATTTTAAAAAGTGATTTTTCACCACCTGGCGCAAGAGCATTAGCCAGGTCAGTCATAGCTTGAGCAGCATTATTAAGGGTAGCATCAACTATGTTTACAGGTAGTACTACTGGTGGAGGTGTTACTGATGATTGTGGTGGTGGTAAATTAACTTCGGATTGTTCTAAAGGTGGTAATAGGTTTTTTTCAAGTTGTTCTAGTGGTGGTAGATTTGCTTCGGGTGGTGGTAGATTATTGTTGAGTTATTCTTGATGATTTTCTGGTAGTTTAAAGGTTTCGGTTAAGGTAAAGATTTTTTGAACAGTACTATCAGAATCAGAATTATTTTCTTGATCTGGATTCTCTGGAGGTGGTACTTCTTCTTTTTTTAAAGTATGTTCTTCTATCTGTGCTTCTGAGAGAGGGACAAGGTCTACTTCGATAAACTGTCTTTAAGGTACTTTAAATGTATTTCGAGGAGAATGTTGGAGGAGTTGATAGTGAGGATTATCTGTTTAATCCTAGTAAGAAGATAAACTAGGAGGAGATAGAATCCTTAGGATAACTCGTTGGTCTCAGTAGCTGAAACTATAATCTTCGTTTAGTTGATATTGTATAGAGGGTTCTAGGTTTCTAAAATATCTTTCATATTGTTTTGGTTCCTCATATCCAAAACTATAAGCTAGGTCAATGTAGTGGTCAAAGATGTTTTGGTATTCAAAGTCGATAGTAGGTAAAGCAGTGAGGTAGGTATATCTAATAAGTAATACAAGAGCAATTTCTTTAGGGTTTCTAATATCTTGGTTGTATTAGCAACTAAAAATAATATCTCAGATGAAGGTGCGAATAGAGGATCGATCTCAGGTTATAGTCAAATGTCCAAAATTTGCAGTAGTTTGGGAGGTATAGAAATAAGCAGAATAGATGTTGGAATACCAATTCCAAAATCTTCCAAAATTAGATTGATGAAAAGTGCAGACACTAGTTCTTGGTGATGAGAAGCAAGCTTAACACAAGAGATCCAGATTTAAGGTTTGTAGAGTTGTATAAAGAAGAGCAGAGTTTTGGGTATGTTCGTGTTCGTAGTTTTCAATATATTCATTGTGTAGTTAAGTAACTCTATCAGTTATAGAGCAAAGTTCAAAGCCTAGTCTGCGGTTAAGATAAAAAAGATAATAGTATTAATGTTTCTTGGGGTTGGATCCTTATGCCTACACTTTGACTCATAGAGAATTTTCAATTATTTCTAAGGTTAGATCCTTACACCTACACTTTAGCTTGTGGGGAATTCTTCAATGTTCTAGGATAATATCGTCTAGACACCAGCTAAAATAAACCAAGGTGGGGGGTTGTCAACTGCAATACTCAAATTCAATCCAAGATAACTATCCTCTAATAAACAGCTATTAATTAAGAGGGGCCAAAATAATGTTATCCGGTAATGGTTTTAAAATGTTTTGCATCAGAAGGCTCCAAATATTACAATACTGTGGCCTTCTTAACAGCAGTACTATAACAATAACATGGCTATAGAGATCCTTCACAAGTTTATAGCGGTGTTCAACAGGCAAGTATAATTTCTGCTTCTTGAAGAAACTATACTCTTCTGTCTGTAGCAGTTTGGGCAGACAATAGTTTATAGATAAAATATATATTTATTAAAGATAAATAAGATAGGCTATCCTTAAGTTTCTATTTCTAAAGAATTCTATAATATTATAAGAAAGAATTTAGAGAAGAAGGAAGGGTTGGGTAGATAATAACAAGTCTGTTGTTATTTCAGGTCTAATGTTAACTTAGAGAAATTTATAGCCTTTTTATATCTTTAGGGCTAATCGCTAATCGTTGTAGCTAAGCGTAATTTACTTAGTGCTAAGTGCTAATTGTAATCACTAATCATTAAGTGTTAAGCATTAATCGCTAATCACTAATTGCTAATTGCTAATCGTTAAGCATAATCGCTAATCACTAAACGTAATCGCTAATTGCTAAGCGTAATCGTTAATTCTAAACATAATCGCTAATCATTGTTGCTGATCATAATTTAAAATAAAATCGATATTTTCTGCTCAACCTGTTGACCTTCTAAAACTCACAAATACTTGTTTATTATAACTTTATTTTATAACTAACCCCTAACCCTAACCCTTAGCCCTAAAAAATGTGGGCCAAAAAATTTTATTTTTTGAAATTTTATAATATTATTTAATTTTGATCAGGATTTCATTATGATCTGTTACAATCATTAATTGCTAAGCATTAAGCGTTAAGACTAATCATTATACATATCTTTTAAATTCTTCTTTAAGATAAATATAATAATAACTAATAACTAATAAAATACAAATATTGAAATAATAAAATAATACTAAGATAAAATAATAAACTAATAAAATAAAACTGTTCTATAACAACACTTTAAAAATTGGATTTCACAACATTAACAGCATTAAAATATATAAAAACAAAATAAAAACAATTATTAAGTATATAAAAGACAAGAATATTAATATACTAGAAATAGCAGAAACAAACTTATCTGAAAAAGAATGAAAATTCCTAGTTAAAAAGCAAGAGTATTACTTAGTATAATGGTCAGCAGCAGAAAAACAAAAGAAAAAAGAATCAAAAGTTAGTATCTTGATTAATAAGCAATTAAAAAAGTATATAGCAAAAGTATTTAAAGAGAGTCTATATATATTATCAATAAAATATTAGACTTTAAAGAGATTATGATCAATATTATAATAATATCATCAGCAAATTTATAGATACGAAATATTGCGAAAGATTTTGCAATACAAAAAAATTTTGAAAATAAGTGCAATAATTTTCGAAATATTTCGAAAGATGCAATTTTCGAAAAAATTTCGATGAAATTTTCGAAATATTTCGAAAATTATTTCAAAAAATTTTAAGCATTTATATTTGACTATATTCGAATATATTCGAATAATAGATACGTTATTTGTAAACTTTAAAATAATTCAAATCGCATTTATTATAAAATGCATTTTGCTTTTATATAATGTATAAACTAATCTTCGAATAGAAATACTTTTTTTTAATTTTTATTATCGTTATCATTTAAATACTGATCTGATCTAATTTTTTTTTATTTAGCTTTTTGCAGCACATCATTACAGATGTCATCGCTGTTTCTTTTTTCTAGCATTTCCTTCCCTCTTTGCTCATTTTTTGAATTGACTTCAGGGTATGAGAAACATTGTTATTGTTTTTTTTGTTTTTAGTTTTTTTTTTTAGATTACATTACTATTGTCTTTCTTTTTTTTCTAATAGTTTCGCTTGTCTTCATTCTTTGGAATTAGCTTCGGATCTGGTGATCATCTTTATTATAATTGTTTTTTGTTTTTTTTGTTTGTGAGGCATGTTACTAACGCCTTCTCTTTTTTTTGATAGTTTCACTTCCTTTTCGCATTAATTCGCATTTGCCTTCGAATCTGGTAGGTATCTTTCTGTTCTTAATGTTTTTTGTTTTTTTTTTATTTATGAGCTGTTACTAATGCCCTTCTCTTTTTTTCGGTAATTTCGCTTTTCTTTTCGCTATTCTTCCGGAATTGGCTTCGATTCTGGTGGGTATCTTTATTGTTATTGTTTTTGCTTTTTTTCAGTGGTTTCGCTTCTCTTCGCTATTCTTTCAGAATTGTTTCGGATCTGGTGAGTATCTTTCTATTCATATTGTTTTTTGTTTTTTTTGTTTGTAAGCCATTTTACTAATGCCCTTTTCTTTTTTTTGATTGTTTCGCTTGTCTCTTCGCTATTCTTCCGGAATTGACTTCGGATCTGGTGGGTATCTTTCCATTCATATTGTTTTTTGTTTTTTTTGTTTGTGAGCCATTTTATTCTTTTTTTTGGTGGTTTCACTTGTCTCTTCGCTATTCTTCCGGAATTGGCTTCAGATCTGGTGGGTTTCTTTCCATTCATATTGTTTTTTGTTTTTTTTTATTTGTGAGCCATTTTACTAACGCTCTTTTCTTTTTTTTGGTGGTTTCACTTGTCTCTTCGCTATTCTTCCAGAATTGGCTTTGGATCTGGTGGGTTTCTTTCCATTCATATTGTTTTTTGTTTTTTTTGGTTGTAAGCCATTTTACTAACGCCCTTTTCTTTTTTTTGGTGGCTTCGCTTGTCTCTTCACTATTCTTCTAGAATTGGCTTCGGATCTGGTGGGTATCTTTCCATTCATATTGTTTTTTGTTTTTATTGTTTGTGAGCCATTTTACTAATGCCCTTTTCTTTTTTTGATGGTTTCGCTTGTCTCTTCGCTATTCTTCCAGAATTGACTTCAGATCTGGTGGGTATCTTTTCATTCATATTGTTTTTGTTTTTTTTGTTTGTAAGCCATTTTACTAACGCACTTTTCTTTTTTTTGGTGGTTTCGCTTATCTTTTCGCTATTTTTCCAGAATTGGCTTCGGATCTAGTGGGTATCTTTCCATTCATATTGTTTTTTGTTTTTGTTGTTTATGAGCCATGCTACTAACACTTTTCTCTTTTTTTCGGTAGTTTCGCTTGTTTCTTCGTTATTCTTCCGGTATTTTTACTGTTCATATTGTTTTTTTTTTTTTTTTTTTGTTTGTAAACCACATTATTAACGTCCTTCTCTTTTTTAGTAGTTTCACTTGTTCCTTCATTCTTTGTCTAGAATTACTTTAGGTTGGAGAAGTATTGTTACAGTATTTTTTGTTTTTTGCTTTTTTTTGTTTATAAACGTTACTAACACCCTTTTTTTTATCTGTTTACTTTGCTCTTCTGGAATTGGCTTCAGGTCTTTTTTTTTTCGATGGTTTGCATTCTGTAGCCCCATTTCTAGCATAATTCTGTAGCCCCAGATTTGTCATTGGTATATTAGTTGATTCATCGCTTGTATTTTTGCTATCATAGGCAGACTTGCCATTGTTATTTATTATATGTAATTTTTATAGCATGTATGTATCGATGTTAAGTAATTAATATGTAATTATTACATAATAAAAATTATTTGGTAACGATACCGTAATATTAATAAATTAAGTTAGCTTTAATTAGTTCTGACCCACTTTTCAAGCTAGATGATATCATTATGTATGAAATAAGTAATAGTTATTTAAAATGCGCAATATTTCGAAATATAGTCTAACCTCATTATATTATAATGATCAGGCTGAGAAATTCCGTTATAATGAATATCCGCTATAATATTATTTCGAAATATTTCGAAATTCTTTTGTTGCTATTTTTTGCAGTTTTTTGCAATTTTATTCGCAATATTTCGAAATTTTTTCGAAATATTTTCGAAATTTTTTTCGAAATTTTTCAAAATAATTTTTTCGAAATATTTCGCGTCGATTGCAATAATTTCGAAATATTTCAGCAATGCAAATTCTTTGAAATATTTTGTATTTATTTTTTGCTGATGATATAGTATCAAATAACCAAGAAATATATAAGCAGATTACGACTCAAAACTCGAATGCTTAGCAAGTGATGCAAGAAAATAAAGAAAACAGGGTATACAGATCTGGTAAAGAAAGAAAAGAAGGATTAGAGAAATATATACTGAAGACCAAAGCAAAATATAATCTACCGAAGATTTAAAAAATTACAAAAACCTAGAAATGTAATGAAAATTATATACAGAAGGTGGCAAGCAGAAAGATGAATAGAGGAAGAAGGAAAGATCAGAAATTTTATTGAGAAAATATTCAAAATAATAGTAAAAGATCAAAGGAAAAAATAGACAGCCTATTAGATAAACCACATAGAAATATAAGACTAAAAAAAGTATTCAGAAGCAGAAAATATGAAGAAAAAAAGTAAAAACTAGTAAACAAGCCTAAAGAAGTACTGGATAAAGTAAGAGACCATTTCTAGAAACAGTTCAAAAAAAAAATACAAAAGCAAAGAAGTTACTAAAAAAGTAAAAAAAAGATATAAACCAGTTAGAAGCATTCAAAAAAAATAGTACAAAGACCTAGTTAATAGGTATCTAGTGAAGACTAGGTGAAAGCTTTAGAACAAACAAAGAATTTTTCTATATCTAACTCTACAGAAATCTCTTATTCACTCATTAAAAATATGAAAGCATTTGCAAAAAAACTATTTAGAAAACTAGTAGACAAATGCTTTGAACTAAAAAAATACTGAAAAAATAGAAAATTGTGTTGTCCTAATTTCAAAAAGAGAAGACTAGAACTATAACTTTAACAACATTTAACCTATCTTGCTTCTAGAAACATTCAGAAAAGCAGTAGCATAAGTACTTAACAACAGGTTAGGAAAAGAGTTAAAGAAAAAAGAAATTTCAAAAAAAAACTACACCGATCTACTAGAAGAAGGAATAGCTAAACTGATATAGATACTTAATAGTATAATAGAGGATACAAGATAAAACAAAAAAGAACTCTGAATCTTATTTCAAGATATAAAGAAAGTTTTTGACTTAGTTAGTATATAAATGTTGAAACTAGCTTTAAAAAAATCAAGATACTTTAAAAAATACAGGACTTTATAATAAACCTATATAGGAACAGAGAAATAGAGATAATTATAGAGCATAAAAATATAGAAAGATTTAGAGCTGAAGATGGTATAGATCAGGGAGAAGGTATTTTTTCTTTAGTTTAGAGGATATTCTACGATCTGCTACTAGCACATATATAAGAAGATGAAAGAAACAGGCTATATAATAGAGGCAATATGATCTAAAGATATAAGAAAAAATATAGTAGAGAAACAAGAGTTGAGAGTGCTGATACTTGCATATGTAGATAATACAATATATATTGCAAGAAATAAAAAAAAGCTAGATAAAATTATAGATATAATAAATGAGTTCTTCAAATTAATGATATAGAAATAAATACGAAGAAATCAGGGCTGGTGTGCTTTTTCTAGCAAACCCAAAGTTAGCAAATAATGAAATAAGATTCAGACCAAAAAAAAATTAATAATCTAAAAGAAACCAGAAGATTTGACAAGATATCTTGGAATTTAAATATCAAAAAAAATAAAACAAAAATATATATATATAAAATTATTAAAAAAAAAGCACAATCGATAGTAAAGGGTTTGAAAAAGAAAAAGATATCCTTAGCATATATGCAGTATATCAATAACAAAATGCTAATACCAAAAATAAAATACAGAAGCTAACTGTATATTCTGCCAAGAAAAGTATATAACAGACTACAGAGCCTAATCTTCATGCTAATAAAGAACAAGGCAAAAATAATATATACAATGCCAAATGCAGCTATAGTATACCAAAACATAGTTGAAATAAGAACAATTTGACAAAACTAATTAGCATACTATATTACGGAATTAATCACAAGACAAAACAATAAACAAAATATAAGCAAAGTTATATAGTTAAGAATTATATAAATACAACTGAATCTTAAAAGCAGCAAATGCATTCTAGATCTTAGTTTGCAGAGGCTAAAGCAAATAGATATTAAAAACAATCTATACTACAAAATAGTTAGAGAAGCAAAGAAATTGGAAATTAGCATTAGATTGACAGAAATATAAAGAAATCTGGGAGTTATAGAAGATAGAACAAAGATAGCAGGCATATTAGGAAAGAAAAACAGACCAAGCTTCAGACAAGAAAAAACAATGAATATTTTCACGCTTGAATAATTACTAAATAGAAAAGGTAATGAACTACTTACTTGAAATTAGACTAAAAAATTAGAAACTGTAGCGATAAAAAGAAAAAGACAAGATAGTTTTAGAAGTTAAAAAAATGGTGCTTGAAAACAAAATCGATAGAAGAATAAAGACAGAATATTACAAAGGCTCAAAGAATAATAAATCAATTAAAGCAAAGCTGAGTATAATAAGCTGTAATAAAAGAAGACAAGAATAGATTATATATAAAGAAGAAAATAAAGAGGCTGAAGTTAGAAGAATAGTAAAGAAGGAAGAAAATAAAAAATACAAAATAGAGCATTGAGTTAGAAACAACTTAACTAGAATAGATAAGATAGCTCTATAATCATATAAAGGTTGTGAGAAAAGGAATAATGAGAAAAGATTCAGTGTATATCAAAGCAGCAAACAGTTCAAAGAAGTAAGAAGAGCATTAAATAGCAGTTAGATCAAAAAAAGCAATGACACTAATTAAACAAGGTTTAGAGTAACAGTACTATAGAAGAATATCATAAAAACAAAAGAATCCTAAACAGCATTAGAGACAAAATGAAGAGTAGAAAGACAAGTAACAGAGATCAAAATAGATTCTGTTATTGAAAAAATAACACGAAGCTGTATAAATAGAGCAGAAGCAGTAGCTAAGCTAATAGCAATATCAGAAGATATTATAAAGTATATAATATTTGAAGCATATATTAATAGCTTACTATTAGAACTATAAGAAATAGCAAATGAAACCAAAATAAGAGTAGAGTAGATTCTACAAATGCAGAAAGAAGGATTAATAAAGAAAGTAGCAGATTTTAGATATGCTATGATATGCTGGCTATTATCAACAAGTGCAGAGCTAGACACAATCCTAACTCTACTAGAAGAGACCTATATAAAAATATATACAGACAGCTAGGCAGCAATTCAAGCAGTTCAGAAAATAGCTGAAATAAAGAAAATATACAGTTATCTCAAAATAAAGAATGAAAGTATTTTGAAGCAAATAGAATATATAAGAAAAAAAAAATAATTAAAATTTGAACTGTACAAAGTAAAAGAATATAGCAGAGTAGAAAGAAATAAAGAAGCGAATAAGCTAGCAAAAGAAGAAGCAAAATCAAACAAAATTATCTAAGTATAGCTATCATGAACCAAATTAATATATGCAATACCTAGATGGAAAGGAATAATAGTGGATAAGCTAATCAGAAGCTTCAGAATGGGCAGGTCTAAACAAAATAAAAAGATGGGTAGAGGAGGATATAGAGGATAGTTTAGATTAGAGAGAAATATTAAAGTATATAGAAAGAGTTAAGGATAATAAATATTTAGATAGTAAAATAAATAATAGATAGATATTTAAAGACAAATACTTAAATGAAGTATTGCCAACAATGTTCGAGCTGAAAACAAGAAAATCAGACTTGTACAAGACTAACAAGTGCATCACTTGTCAGAAAAAATCAAAAAAAATAGATCATTTAACAAGCTGCAAAGAATATCAAGTAATATAGAGTATAATAGAAGAAGAAACATATGATGAAATAGAGAAAATCATAAGAAAAGAAGAACTCACCAAAAGGATACCAACTAAAGCTACAATAAAAAACATATTCTGTGTAATAGATATAGAGTAGATAGAATTAAGAATTTATATAATTAGAGGTCTAATTAAGAGAAAACAAAAACAAAGAATAGAGAATATGCTTCAAAATGAGAAAGCAGCTAGCAAGATAATAAGTGTAGCACTCAACAAGCTTGTAAAAAGATTCTATTAGCATATCTGAAACTTTAAATGTGAACTATAAATAAAATGAGAAAAAAAGAAGGACTTACAAAGAAGGACAAAAAAATGAAAAAGTGTAGTAAGAAAAAGAAGAAAAGAAGCAAAGAAAATCAAAAAAACAAAGAAAATCAAGAGCAAATAGAAGAGCAAAGAGATAAGAAGAAAGAATGATCAAGAGTTGTAGCGTTTAAAAATATAAAGAATTGAATATGAAGTAGTAAGAAACCAAATTGGTCTTCATAGATAAATTGCAAAATTAAAATAAATATAAATAGCAGTACTAACAAAACAGGTAGTCGCCAGCCTGTGACTAAAAGAAAATAAATTCTTAGTAAGTTAAGGATTTGGAAAAGGCTAAGAACTACTAAGGCAGGTCACACCTAGACAAAAGGCCAAGAGTGAGTCCCTTATTTGATTAGATTAGCAATAGCTACAAATAAAAATGTAAAATTCTTGAATAGTTTAATCTCAAATAAACAAAGACAAGATTGCCAAATTATAAAAAAAAAGAAATATATAAGCAGATAAAAACTTATATAAGAAAAGAACAGATATAAACAACATGAGTTAGTAGCAAAGATTTATAATAATGAAAGTCTTTAATACAAATCTTAGTAACATCTCTACAAACCAAATATTAAGCAAAAAAATATATATAAAAGAAAAAATCATAAAAGAAATAAAATCAAGAAGCTTAGTAGATATTTGTAAAGAAGTAAACCTAGAAGATGAAATAGCAATATAGAGTAACCAAAAGTTAAGATTCAGAATAAACACAATATAGACTAATAAAATCTGAACAAGAAATATAATACAAAAGAAGATAGCAGATATAGTGTTTATAACAAAAAGTGATTACAAAGCAGTAATATTCAGAAATAGGTCTAAGAATAATAAATCAAACAAGAATAAAACATTTAAAAAAAAGAAAATAAATATTAATATAGATAAAACAAATAAAGAAAACTAGAAAATTACAAAACCAGATTCGAAGATAAACTAAAAAAATATAAGTACTAAAGACCAAAATAAAGAAGCTGCAAGTATGTAAACAAAGACTTATTAAAAAAAGTAAGCCAAGAAGAAGAATTTAATATGCTAAATATAGATAACATATGAAATATAATCAAAGTATTAATAAAAAAAGCATTTTTAAACACATTGTTCAAAAAAAAAAACTCTCAGAACTGAAGTCAACATTAGAGTATAGTAAAGCAATAAGAAATTTACAGCTTGTAACACAAATATTTAGCAAATAATGCAGGAAAATAAAAAAACAAGGTATACAGCCCTGTTAAGAAAAAAAAATTTAAAAAAATATATATTAAAAATCAAAGCAAAATAGAATCTACAGAGCTATCTAACTTAAGAAATTACAAAAATCTAGAAATATGATGAATAATTATATACAAAAGATAGCAAACAGAAAGATAAACAAAAAAAAGAAAAGATTAGAGAATATCAAAAAAAATTTAAAATAGTAGTAAAGAATCAAAAAAAAATAATAAATAGCCTGTTAGAGAAGCTATATAGAAGCATAAGGTTAAAAAAAGTACTTAGAAGCAGAAAAAATGAAGAAAAAAAGCAAGAACTAGTGAATAAGTCTAAAGATGTACAAGAAGAAGTAAGAGACCACTTCCAGAAGCAATTAAGAAAAAGAAATACTAAAGCAAAGAAACTATTAGAAGAATGAAAAGAAAGTTACAAACTAATTAGAAGCATTCAAGAAAAGTAATATAAAGATTTAGCTAGTAAGGTATCTAGTAAAAACTAGACAAAAACATTAAAAAAAACAAAGAGTTTTTCTGCATCAGACTCTATAAGAATCTTCTATTCACTTATCAAAAACACAAATGTATTTGCAAAAAGATTATTTAAAAAACTAGCAAACAGATACTTTAAGCTAAAGATAATATCAAAAAAATATAAGATTAGATTGTAATACTCAATTCTAAAAAAGAAGAACTAGGATGTGGTGACTTAGTGAAGTGGTGAAGTTGTCACACCCCTAAGCGATAAAGTATAAGTTCAATTTCCATAGAAAGCAAAAAATTAGATTTTAGAAAAATGGATTCGGCAACTATTGTCGTAGCTAGAAAAACTTAAGATCCTGTAACTGTGGTTGTATTAAGATAAAAATTGGAAGGTTCTGAGGCATTTGTGTAATAAAGGAATTATACAAAGGCATGCAAGCCAGTTTAGTTGGTACAAACCCAAGATAAGTCTTTCAGAATCGCAGAAAAGCCACATGGCCAATACGGTGGTGGGCACTTGCTTGAGAAATTTCAAATAAAGAGGTAGTACAGATCTTTGACGATACTACATGCAGATTAATACTCAGAGAACTGGATAAACTAAACGGAACTGAAGTGTTTGGCAAGACACTCTACTAACCAGGCTGCCAGAAGAGTAACTGAAGAAAAAGAACCCAATCGTGAAGACCAGGAGCAGGTCATAGCCCTTCTGAATTATCTGAATTGGTAGTTTGGAATAGCTAGGATATCAATAATAGTTTGTAGGTATATTGGAGTTTGGATGAACTCTATAAGGGCAGTAGTAGGTAACTATAGCGGCTTTGGCTCACAAGTACTTGTCTTCAGACTCAATATAAATACTGAAAAAAACTAGATAATACAGAAATAGTAGGTATTGGACTGCTCTAGCAGGTGATGCACTTGAAAATAAATTGGTTAACTATAACGGTAGTTCTATAGGTGGATATGATGATCCTGGAACTTGAACTGACTAATATATCACATGTTCTAGATGAAGTTAGACAGATTAGCATAGGAAACTCAGATCAGAGAATTTAATCAGATAACTTAAGTAATAGTAGGTTATAGGTATGGCATCTAGTATAACATCTAGCACATAGGTAGAATACTTAATTAGGCATCCAAAAGGTACAGATATGGCTAGAATATATTCTTGTCAAAATGTACTTGTCTAGAACTTCTTTGAAAAGAGCATCATATAATTCTACAATCTAATAAAAGTGATAAGCCAAAGAGGCTAATCTTGACTACAGTAAAAAAGAAAAACTAGAATTACAATCTCAACAATATTAGACCTTTCTTGCTTCTAAAAAATGTTCAGAAAAACAGTAATACAAGTACTCAACAACAGGTTAGGAAGAATATTAAAAGAGAAAGAAATTTTAAAAGAAAGAAACTATATCAGCTTACCAAAAAAAGAAATAGCTGAATCTATACAAATACTAAACAGCATAGTAATAGATATAAAAAAACAAAAAAAAACTCTGGATCTTATTTCAAAACATAAAGAAAGCTTTTAACTAGTGCTTGGACCCATTTAAAAAAACACTACCTAGATTATTTGCAGGTTATCTGGATGATCGCCAGATACACCTGGATAGAAATTTTTCAAATAATAATCTGGTAAAATTGATTGAAATAAGAAATCACATGAATATAGACCAATTAGATCACAGAGTTAACAAATTTATATATTAATCTTTCACTAGATCAAGTATTTTGCAACTGTTTGTTATATTTTGATACGAATTAGAAATGCAGACATATTGACATAAGGTCGTAAGATCGTAACTTAATTATCTTAATATAAAAAAGTTGTTGTAACTAATATAACAATATGTCTGTATTTATAGTATGAATCAAAATTCATTTCACATTCAATCAAAAATAAAAAACTTTATTATAAACAACATTTATTTATAAGTTTAAAATTTTTATTTAATTAAATTAGATGCCTAAGATCTATAATCAATATTTTTTATCTGGTCTAAGCCTTTGTACAATATATACTATTTTGTTTAACAAATAACAATTAATTAATCATTTTAGGTACTAAGCTTATTCTTTTAGAAGTAACTTGATTTTTAGTATTAGAAAAAAGCTGTTCACTTGGGACAGAAGTAGTAGGAATAGACAAGTATTTATATGCTATTCTACTTAGAATAGGAAAAGTGGTTTGATTAGAATGCCATCAATGGTAAATATCAGTAGTTTCTGAAGGAATAGGTGTAACTGCTTTATTTAAATAATTGTCGATTTTGATTTCATTATTTTTTTGATTTTTATTATGACTAAATATTTTTTTCATAAAGGAAGGCATAAATGAACCTGCTGATTCTTCTCTAGTATTTTTAACTGATTCATTAGCTGTGACTATATCTTGCCAAATCCTAAATTCAGCATATAAGTTATTAATCATTTTATTTCTTGTCTTTTCTGACTATGTCTTCATTGATTTCAACCATAGATCCAATAAAGTAGCCATTAATCTAATACTTTCTGAATCATGCCAGTAATGCTAAAAGAAATTATATATGAATCCCCTAACTTTTAATATTATCATTTCAGAAGATAGTTGTTACCGACTAGTTATATTATATGATTTAGACTTATATGTAGATGATTAATTAATGTTTAAATCATCAGGGCTTTCTTTAATATCTGAATCTTCATCATCAGATGATATTTCATCTGAAATTTGAAAAATTATTATTATAATAATAATTTAATTTACTCTAACCTTTATCTATATTAGGCTCATCATTATTTATTATTTTTTCAAATTCATCTGTAGAAGCATCTCATCAGCAAATTCAAATTTCAACACCTCAATGTTTGGGTTAATGATGGAAAGTGTTGCATATTGCACTTCACTAAAATAAGTTGTCAATTTATAGAATAGATTAAATATATTTATTAATTCCTTTAATAGTTTCTATTTGTAATTTTTAAGCATAAGGCGATTTAATTTTCGAGAAACTTCTTTAGCACTATTGTTATCTAGAAAAGATAGAGTTTTAGAAAGCTACTCTATTGCTTGACATAGTGTTAAAAGTCTTTTCCAGGATTTGTAAGTTGAATTCTATCAGGTTTTTGAATCTTTTATAGTACACAATATCTTGGGTTCTTCTTTGAGAATATTGTCATTAGTATCAGTTTCCTCTATTTCTATTTCTGATAGTATATTTTCAAGTAAATCTTCGTAGTCATCTAGTTGAATAGGTACTATACTAGCTTTGCTAAGTTGGGCCTGTGCTTGTTTAAAATATTCATTTTATTTTAGAGATCAGAAGAATTTGATAAGCTTATGAATTTGTTTAGTATATAGTTTAATAACATTTAGAGCCTGGATAACTGTAAGCTGAAGTGTATATGCAGAACAGAGAAGGCATTCTATGCCATCCCAAATTTTGATGATTTTTTCATATTTGTATCATTGTCTGTTATTGTACTAAAGACTTTTTTAGCTAATCCAAATTCTTTAATTTTTCATCTAGATATTCTTTAATCTGTTTATCTGTATGTGGATATTTTATTTTTTCTACAGCTAGAATCACATCACAAACCTCAAAATCAGGTATCAACCAATAAAGAGTTATACTAATATACTCATAATTGCTATAGGCTGTCTATAAGTTTGTAGTTATAGAAGCAGTTTTGTAAGTAGTAAAAATTAATTCCTTTAACTCCTCTATGCTTTTTTTAATAAGCAGTAGTATGATATGTTTTAATGCTTTTGTTACTTGATGGTTAGAATGCTAGATCAATTTATTGCATCATTTTTCGATATCCCTTTTTGTGAACTACATTAAATAGTAAGAAATCAGTAACCACCCATTCAGTTGTAATTTGCTTTAGCTCTGTTTGTTTGGACTTGTTGTATGGTAGTATTTTTTTAACCATATTATTAATAAGTAATTGTCATTTTTTACAAAAATTTGACTTCAAATCATCTGATCCTAAGATTATTTAGTGCATTGATTGAAGATGAATTTTCATGTTACCTGTTCCACCATCATATTTATAATTTGTTCCACATTTTTTCTCTTTTCCTTTTTTAAATACAATTATTTTACAGACAACACGTCTATTTTCCTCTTCAAAATATTTTCAAACATTACTAGATCTATTGTCTTTCAATTTAGTAATATTGACTCTAATTTTTTTTATAGCTAGTTCTCTAGTAGGCTCTTCAATAGGCTCTTCTAAAATTTTTCTTTTTGTTGAAATGTTATATTTATTATTATTTTTCGAAAGGTCAAAATTAGAAGAAATTTTATTATCTCTGTAAGTAACATTATTATTGCTATCCATTTCGATGAGTTAATGATATAAAAATTCAAATACTAATTATTGTTCCTTTTGTGATGAAGAGTATCTAATTTAAAACACTAAAGTGTTCTGTTTATATTAACTGATAAGAGCAACTTGTTAATGTAAAATCAAAGTTATATTAAAACAATACAGGAGTTTATTATTTGTAATAATGTGAATTCAAAAGTAAAAGAAAGCAATTCATAGTATCAAATTGAGATATGTTATTATAGCAAAAATAATAAATAAATGAATTTATTATTTTAACCTATAAAGACATTCAAGTCAAATTTTTTAGAGGTATTAAAAGTCATTGCTTTTATACATTTTAAAGGTCAAAGCAAAATATGATTATCTATATTTTTTTTTATTATTTTTTTTTTTTATTTTTTTTATACCTTCGCAATGTCGCGGAAGGGTGGATTTTATTAGGTATTTTTAGTGGTACATTTTTGGTTAGCGAGAGTACATATAGCCACACGTGCAAC
>CAJVPZ010000357.1:0-20385 GCA_910592135.1 Racocetra fulgida | reverse complement strand
TTTATTCTTTTCTTATTTGCAAACACATTTCTTAACCCTCTTACATATTAAGTCAAGTAGTATAGCTTTACTAAGACCCTGTATTGCTATATTACAATATATGACTTTTGTTATTTAAACTGTATATCTTAAATTTTTTTATTATTTTAACTTAAATCTATATTCTATTTTAAAGTATAACAAATTATAAACGCCATATATTCTTGCTGTATCTATTTATTTATTTGTTATATAAGTATTACTATTCAAATTCTAAATTATACAAGACAATATTTCCAAATAGAAATCAATTCTCATATTATTATATATTTATTATGATTATATTACAGAGTTACTAAATATAAAAGTAGTAAACAATATCAATCTTTTAATAAAAATAGCTAAATTTTTTACTTTTTGTTAAAAATTAAGTTTGAAAATATTAAAGCAGCAAGAAAAAATTATAATCTTGCAAGTTTCTAACCAAAAAGAGTTTTTCTAAGAGTTTATTATATTTTTTTATTTTCAATCTTGTTAAGCTTTTTTTTTACTTGCTATTTCCAAAAACTTTTCTAGTTTGAATATTTAACACAAAAAAAAGTTTATTTTACAAGACAAAAAATAAAGCTTGATCTCTTTGTAAACTATTTAAAAAGTCTACTTCTCAGTATATCATCTTTAGAGACTTTGTTGATAACAATTTATATTAAAAAAACTTTAAGTTGTTATTAACTTCTGGGCTTAAATTTTTAAATTGCTTTTAGTAACTAGTTAGTACAAATAATTATTAGAAAAAATTAACTAAATATATAAATTAATTTCTTTTAAAAAATTTAAAAAAATATTATTTTATTTTTTTATTCTTTTTATATATATATATTTTTTTTTAATGTTAAGATGACCACTTTGGGGTCTGACACGTTTTATTGAACTTTGATTTAAATATCAGAGCAATCTACATGGGCTACTTCTAACTTTGTTACATTAATGAGGATACAACTAGCCATATATACAACTTTTGATTGTCTATTTAAGCAGTCTTGCATACGTAACCCATATGAACTACACTAGCTACCATACCTATAACCCAACTAAGAAGATTATATATTTAAACTCTCTGATCAACTTAGCACTATCGGATATTCTCCTCAAAAAGGAACTGCTAAGAAAGCTCCTTAGAACTTTAAAGTAGACACATACTACTATATAGATGGGTCCTTTATTCTCGTAATAAACCTATCAAAGTGGTCTATATCTCATACATATATCACCTAGATTTTCAGTAACTTACACCTAGACCGTGGCCAAGTACTTGCAGCTTTTTATCTCTACTACCATTATCTATTCCTTGCCCTTGCAGAGTTTACCCAAACCCCAGCATCCACTTTACGGACTATCAACAGTACTTCGATGCCAACCGTCAGTGCTCTAAACTTCTAATCCAGATGATCCAGGAGGGACTAGTGAGTGTCCTCTAGTATTCCAAATGAATCCTTTTTTCTCTGGTTATCTGGCGGTCTGGTTGGTATAGTGCTTGCCAAATACTTGGTCCTTGTTCAGTTTGCCTTCAGTGTTTGGTTCTCCAGATGATAATCCTTTATGTAGCCTGTCAAAGATCTGTATTACCTCTAACAATTGGTGCCATAATTCAAAATCTAATTTGTAGTAATGTAGTAATTATTTATTACAAAAGTAGTAATTGTAATAATAATTATTAGGGTGCAGCGACTTAGAGTAGTGGTTAAGTTATAGAATTAGTTAAGGTAAAAGAAGTTCAATTAGATTTAGTCAAAGTTAAAGGTCATAGCAATATTAGGTGAAATGATAAAGCAAATAGTTTAGCAAAACAAGGTGCTATGATAACAAATATAGATAGAATTATCTTTAACCCTCCATTAAGGTCAAATGTTTCGCTATATTGGGATGGAACACTTATTAAGCATCCAGTAAGACAAGTAATCAAAATACTTCTAGACCTTAAGATAGTGGCGAACTAGAAAGAGTCGAAAGCAATTCAGAAAATAGAACCAGAAGAAGACCTCAAAGCTAACAAATGGACCTATTTTTGAAAGCGAATCAAGAGAAATAGCGGAGTTAGATGTACAACATTAAAGAAAAATAAACACCTTGGAGCTCTAATTAAATGTGCTAACAAAAAGTTAACAGTACTCCAGACACTAGCACAAAGGCATTCAAACCTATACCAAGATCCTAACTGCATAATATATAATGAAAAAGTCGAAGAAGATCAAGATCATCTAGCAAGCTACAGAAAACAAGAGAACAGCTGGAAGATTGCGGAAAAACTAGTAGCAAATATAGTATGGGCAGCCCTTCCAGAGGAAACCCAAATAAGAACAAATAAAGATCTACTTGAAGAAACTCTCTGGAAAGAGTCAAAGAAAGAATCTTTAGAAATGAAAGCCAAAGCAATCAAAGGTCTAATTCAAGAAGACAAGGCAGAAAAGATACAAGAAACTCTACAATTAGGAAAAGATGCCAAGACCTATATCAAACTTGCTATAAATATGGTTTGGAACTGCTTTTATGAAAATATATGGACAAAAAGATGTGAGACAATACGAAGATGGGAAATGAGTAAAGATATTACAACTAAAGAAAAGCATAATAGCAGATCAACGAAAGAAAGAAGGAAGTCAGGTCCAAGTATAGCTGAAACAAAGACACAGAAAAGAGGTTTAAAGATGGGAACTAATGTGGAGGAACTAGAAAGGAATACTAGATTAAAAGAAGAAAAAGAGGAGGGTATAAAACGAATAGAAAATAGATGATTTAATAGTTTTAAAAAATTAATACAAAATAATTGCAAACCCTTTTGGTATGGTTTGTGCAACTAACCTGGTATTAGCCTTCTGATTATGAAACAAATTTCAAATCAGTGCGGCAGACTGCTTCTGGGCACCTACAAGGTAGCCGGGAGATGTCAGGCCTAAATATTAAGCTCAACATTATGTAATCTATTTATATAATAATCTTAATAAAAAATTATCAGCAAGGTTGCTAAAGATTAAAAAAAATAAAAAAAATAAAAAAAATAAAAATTAATCGATAATAATCATTTATAGTAAATTAATGATAGTAATATTATCAATTAAAATTGATAAGAATATCTGATGATTACAATTACTACTATTAGTTCTTATTGATTAAATTTAATTAATAATAATCAATTAATTGTTAGTAATCATAACCTATCAGCTTAAAAATTTTTTGATAGTATTAATAACTATTAATTTTTATCTTAATCGATTTTTATCATAAATAATAATTATTAATTTTTATTTGATCGATTTTTATCACAAATAATAACTATTAATTTTTATCTATATTAATTTTTTATTAATATTTATCATATAAACTATTGATTTTTATTTATATTAATTTTATTGTATATATAATTATTATCGATTTCTAATCTATATCAATTTCTTACAATGGTGGTATTACTAATCATTAATATCTTTAGATTATAATTGATACTTATTACTTTAAAAAATTTATTAATAGTTCTTTTTGTTACTTTTTTTTAAATATGTTTAATTGGTAAGTTTTAAAAAGATTACAAATATGAAAAGTATTTTAACGTATATAAAAAATTAAAAAAATTTTTTTATTTAATTGTAATAATTATTATCAAATTGAGAGTTTGTATATTATACTAAAAAATAAAAGAAACAAGTGTCTAAACCTGTCTCAAAGCATTAATAAAAAATGTTCAAAGAACAATTTTACTATAAGACATGTTCTAACTATATAGAAAAACTTTCATATAATTGGCTGGCATAAATTAATTACTTGAGTAATTTATTTATATACTTTAAAATACTTTTAAAAAGTTAACATTTTACTAACAAAAAATTATTTTTTCTTATCTGTATAAGATATATTTTTCTACCTATACACCTATTATCTATCCAACTAACCTTTATCTATCTATAAAAAACCTATCTATTTAAAAAAAATAACAAAAAAAACAAAGAAATAAATAAATAAAATAAAATAAAATAAAGAGTTAATGTAGATATACCTGTAGGGTACATTAAATTTTTATACCTATTATTTTGATTACAGTAATATTAATATTGTGTATGTTTGGTTAGGGTTAAAGTGAGAACTATATTTGAGTTTGGGTTTAGGTAATTATATAATAAAATTGCTTAAGAAAAACTTTTATTAATGCACTAAAGATGATTTAATATACAATTTTTTGCAAAATAAGTGATTTTTGTAATTTTTGTCAAAACGAATGTTTGTTTTGAATTTTTCTGATCATGTACTATTATATCTAATATATAGGTCACATAATGCAGGTATATATACCTTCAGGTACATGTATATAATCCCTAAAATAAAATAAAAAATAAAGTAAAATAATTAAAAAATATAAAAGAATAAAAAAAACCGAAAAAAATAAAATATATCAAAAAAATAAAAAATAATTAAAAAAAATAAATATAAAAAAAATAACTGAAAACAATAAGAATTGGCATATATATAATTATATAAAAAAATGTAACAAAATAATAATTAAACCTTTTATATATATAACCTTATAATAGTCTATGTGAAGTTTATAGCTATAATATATATTTTAAATAGATTTTATATTGTTATACTGTATATTTGTAGTCTAATATATAGTATATATAAATAGAGAAATATGAAACTCTGATTAGAGAGATTTAATATTTTTTAGTCTTAGTTTGAAAGTAGAGATTTGGATATTAGTACTTTAGAAATAGTTTTTAGTATACCAGATATACTTGTTAAGATATAATATTTGTTACTATTAGTGTTTGGAACACAAAATGGATTATTAGTTTAGTATTTTATAATATCTTATATGTGTGAATAAACAATTGATTTTTTATACATATTAATGCTTATAATTCTAAGCTAAATTGGCTTAGCTGATATAAAGTTACTTCTCTAATTATAACAATATATGTATGTTATAAAAGAGTGAATTTATATACTGCATCTAAAAAATATAGCTAAAACTAACTAAACTACTCTAATCAGAATATTACAACTAATACAACCAAACCCTAATAGTAGTAGGTAATGATTGAGGCATAAAAGACTTGGTTTGAGTAACTAGAATAAATTGAGTTCTTAGTAATAGTGTCAGATTAGAGCTCTTGATTATATCACAATCTCTTTACACAGAGTCACAGGTTTTTGTTATAAATTTCAATTGTTATTTTCAAATTTTACTTATCAGAAGGATTAGTAGAATCAAACAATATTAGACTTAAACTTAGCTCACTGACTAAACTGAATTCAACTGAACTCAACTTAACTTTACTGAACTCTAACTTCTTTTTCTTTATTGTATTCAAAAGGTAGTGCTTTTATATATAATAAATATAGTTACTAAATCAACTAAATATATTAAATACAATAATTAACTAAATATGATAAATCAAATAAATACAAGTAATTCAATAAATACAATAAATTTAATAAATTTAATAAATTTAATAAATTTAACTTCTTCTATACTAACTAATTTTGGCTAAATATGAAATGAGCCAATATTTACCTGCTTTGTTAAATCTAATATATACTAACACTCTAAATATAGAAAATTTTATTATAAGTATTGATTTGCTCTTTCATAACATATATATGTATATATATACTAAAGTTCAAGTATTAGTATTACTAAATTATGCTGAGTTCTAGTATATATATGGATATATATAGTTAAAACTTGTTTTTAATTGTATTTAACTTATTACTCAGATATATGTAAAAATTTTTTCAACAATACTCAATAAGCTACTCCTGCATTGAGTAATAGAAATATTTAAAACACCTATAATCTGAAAATAAGCTACTTTCAATTTTTTGTCTAAAAATTGTTCAAAAAAAATAGCTTATTTTTAGCAATATATAGTATGTGGTATCTTGCAATATATTGTATTAGAACTAGTTGTTCTGTAAAAAGTTCTTAAACTTTAATTAGATCTGAAAGGTATGTTATTTTGTTGCTTCTATTTTAAAAGTTTGGCATAATATAGTATTCATATCTGGTTATAGATATTATAAAATTTGTATAAAAAGTTAAATAGTTGTTTTTGTTGCAGTTTAGTTAGAGTTTGTATATTCTCTTATAGATTATATAAGGGATATTGAGATAAATCTTTAAATAGTTGTGTATAGATTAATATTATTATGTTAGTTATTAACTGAGAAACATTGGTGATTTGTAAATATATTTTGTGATTCTTGTAGCTAAGTGTTAGTGATGTTCAAGTTTAAATAGTGAAAAATTATTATATTGTATTAGTAATAAGTATATTTATTTATTTTTTTTTTAATGTTAAGGTGACTACTTGGGGGTCTGGCTAGGGATGACAAATGTTTTAAAACAACCTGTTTTAAAACATGTTTTAAATATTTTAAAACATCTAAATTTTTTAATAAAAAACAATAAAAAACAATATTTATTTATCAACCAATCATAGTATAGAATTTTAATTATGTGATATATAGGACACTTTGTAGCAAAAATAAGAATAGATTAAAAAATTTTTTTAAATTTTTATAGTATTAATTAAATGGTTTACCTTAATATTACTAATCCTTTTAATATTTAAAAAATTCTTAAACTATATTATACAAATTTACTAAATATATTATTAGTATCCAATACTATAATTATTATATTTTAAACAAACTAAAGTCAGAAATATTAAATAAAAATATTTAAAAACCTCAAAAACCTTATACTAACCAAATCTTGAACTTTTATATCTGATCTCTTTTTTTAGTCTATAACTTTACCTAACCCTAAATTTTATAGCAAAAATATATATAGTATTAAATACCATTAGTATATTTTGGTATTCTTTATATTATATACTTAAAAAATTTATATATAGTTGTATTTATAAAATATAAATTTTTTTATTATTTAATAAAAAACACAAAAAATGTTTTAAAACATGTTTTAAAATACAAAAAAATAAAAAACATGTTTTTTGCCATCCCAAGGTCTGGTACATTTTATTAATTTCGGTTGCGAATGTTAGGGCAGCCACAGGACTACCTCTGACTTTGTTACATTAACGAGAGTACATTCTAGCCATATCTGCATCTTTTGAGCACCTAATTAAGTATTTACCTATTACTAGTTTCTACACTAGATGCTGTACCTATAACCCACTATTACTTGAGTTACCTATTTAAACCCTCTGATTAACTTAGCGTCATCAGATATTCTCCCCAAAGAAGAACTGCCACTAAGGCTCCTTAGAACTACTTTATTCTTGTGATAAACCTACTAGAGCAGTCTATATTTCACACATGTATCACCTAGATTTTTTGATAACTTACATCTAGGCCGAGGCCAAGTACTTTGCGAGCCGAAGCTGCTATCATTACTTACTCCTTGCCTTTATAAAGTTCACACAAACCCCAGCACCCACTTTACAAACTATCACTGACTTTTCTGGCACACCAACAGCATTCCAAACTCCTAATCCAAATAGCTCGGAAGGAACTTGCGTCCTCTGGTATTCCGATGAATCTTTTTTCCCATATACACATGGCCTGGTTGGTATGGTGCCTTGCCCAACACCCAGTCCTTATTTAGTTTGCAGTCAGGTCCAATTGCTAATAATTTTCCTTTACATAGTACCGTTGAAGATCTGTACTACCTCTCCATTCGGAACTTGCCAAGTAGGCTTCTGTGTGTTTTGGTCCCCTAGATTTACTCAGATCTATCACTTAGATTTTGTATAACTTTTGCATTACACTACTGTTCTGGATCCTTCTAGTACAAGCTGGTACAACTAAGGTTACAGATGCTAATCTGCTGGATTACACACAGTCTGTCGTAATGCATTCTATAAAATTCGAATTTCATCGTCAGTGGGATTCGAACTCTTGTCCTGCTACTTGGGGGTGCGACAACTTACCAACTTCACTAAGTTATCACACCTTAATAAGTATATTTATTATAGATATATCTAGACAAGTAAGTCAATGTTTTTAGCTTTCTTGAGCTTTATATATTATATAGTTGTTATTTGAAATTGTTGATAAGTATAATATATATTAATATATTAAAGTGGAGAGTATATTTAATATAAGCTTGTTTTAAATATTTTTTGTTAATATAATTTAAAGTTAGTGTAAGCAGTTGTTGTTTAAATAAAGCCAAGTTGTATTTCAATTAATTTGAGATAATAAAAGTATTGTATTGTCTATATTATATTGAGATGACTATATTGTCATAATATGAGCATTATATATTTTTATTTGATAATCTGCAAGTCAACAGAACAAAACATATAGTATAACATGATTCAGATTACTATATAAATTATATATATCTCGAATGTTATGATTACTCAAAGAAAACTTTTTTTCTTATTAAGCTAATTGATCTTTTGTATTATAAAAAAGTTGTAGAGCTTATTAAGACACATCTAATGGTGGTTAGATTATCTAAATTGGCTTAGTAGATATTGAGATATTATTAAAAAAAAATATTAATAACTATGTAAAATTTCTATAGAAACAATATATTGTTTTTATAAAAATTTTACATAGTTATTAACATGTTTTTTTTAATGATATCTTAATATCTACTAAGCTAATTTAGATGATCTAACCACCATTAGATGCATCTTAATGAGCTCTACAACTTTCAATTAGCTTAATAAAAAAAAGTTTTCCTTGAATGATTATAGTATTCGAAGTATATATAATTTATATAGTAATCTGAATTATATTATACTATATGTTTTGTTCTGTTGATTTGCAGATTATCAATTAATAGATTTACAAATTGGTTATTGAAATACAAATTGTTGGTGTTAAATAAGATATAATAGGTTGTATTTGTTATTATCTATAAATTGTAATGTAGTTAAATAGTTAGCATTTTTTGCTATCTATTTACTAGATTGTTAAAGGTATTATTACTATGTGTTATGACTTTTTCTAATTGAATATCTAATTTATAAGCTTTAATAATATTAAGCAAAGTGTATTATATAAGCCAGTAGTTGTAGAAGTATTGTTTGTTAGATGTTAGTGATAAGGACAGTGTCATTTATCACCTGATTTTTTTTATTAGAAGCTTACTCTCCTCCCCCCTTTTAATATATATTTTGATCAGATCCTTATATATAATTTTATAATTTTTATACCCTCTTTCTTAAAAAATCACCTGATTTTTGTTACGTCCTTAACTGTTTAAGCTTTTTATATTTAAATATAATTGATTGTGAGTCTGTATATATTGTAATAGAACTGTTTCTAGTATGTACTAATAGCAGAAAGTATTGCAATAAGTTTAGCTTTGTATAATGATAGGTAGAGTTAAATTTTTGCTAAATATCTATAAATAATTGTATTATTTTAGGTTTGAACCCAACTAATTCCTATAGTATAATATTCTGTAATAATATCTTTAACTAAACCATCTGTATAGAATGTAAGTTGTAAATAGATCAAGTTGTTTTTGTAATTTATAATAAAGATTAGAAAGGTTGATTATCACTAAAAATTTCAAGTATTGCATTATTTTGAAATTTGATAGTAGGTTGTGTTGATATAGTGACTAAGTTATATAACACAAGAAAGTAAATTAAATCTAGCAAGTTAGCATAAATGTTTAGTATAATTCCATTTTCTATATATTTTGGTCTTTTCAAAAACTTGGTTGATAAATTAGCAGAAATATTAAATATATATTTGTTTTGAATTCAATCAGAATTCAATATACATCCTGTATATAATTGATTTTAAAAGGGGTGTGGCAACTTAGTGAAGTGATCAAGTTGTCGCCTCCCCAAGTGGCACTCCAGAGTTCAATTCTCACCAATGATGAAAAATTGAATTCTTCTGTATATTGATGACTATTTCAGATGTTGAGATAGAGATTCTATAATGACAGTCAGACCAAATAGGTGCAAGGGGTATTGATTGCCTAATAGATGGCTTATTTTGCAAGCCCTAATCAGAGTGGTATATAAATGGATCTTTTAACTGTTGATCCGCAGGTTGACCTATCAGTTAACCCGCCAGTTGACGACGCCCCCTAGCTCTCCCTCAAAAAATTGTTCACACCCTGTAATTTTGACAGGATCAGATGTAACGTAAAAATCGAAACGAAACCATTTTTTTACAAAAAAACAATAACTCTAAATTTTAATTAGGAAAACACCTTCTGCGACATAATTAAAAATGTTCCTTGTGATGTTTTACTAATAAGCGCTATATTTTTCTCATCTTATCCCTGACTATAACACGGTTTTCTTGGTTTCATTTTACACGTACCTTTTTACTTAGAAAACAAAACACGTTGTTTTGACACCTGATCTTAAATTTTGATTGGTCAAAATTAACAATTTTTTGTGGGAACGCCAGTTGACCCATCGATTGACTCATCCGGTAACCGCCCCAACCGCGGTTGACCCGGTTGATATCCAACCGGTTCGGAACACTAGTCAAGCCATGTTGCTGAAAACACTGGCCCAAACCCTCTTTACCAATCATCTGAAAATTATCTAATCTATTAAAAGGCATTCATTCGATCACATTCTCATATTCTGTGGCTTTAAGTTGAAATTCCTTAATGCAATTATCAACATCCTTATTTCCACTTGTCCATCTTCGTGCTGTTTTCTGAGGATCACATGTTTGACACCAAGCTTTATATGCATTATTTCGTTGTAGTTTACACATTTGCCATTCTTTTCACCTCTTTTAGAACAAAATTCATCAAAATACTAACGTATACTCATTTGTTGCAGTATTTTGAGCTAGCCCATATATTTTAAGATCACTATTCTTTAACCGTACATCATTACAAACTTATTGAACATGTAAGTCAAACTTATTGAACATAAAGCTATATATTGTATAACAATTATAAATTATTAAGTATTTTAACTTCTTTTAACATATCTAATAAATTCGTGATCTAATTACTCGATGGTATATGTGGCTGTGTATATTTATATTCATAAATACATTTTCATCTTTTACATCTCGTATTCCATCTAATCAGGTTGCTAAAACTTTATCGCCAACATTTTGAAGATTATCTAACCTATTAAAAGGAATCCATTCGTATTTTGCAGCTTTAAGTTGAAATCCCTCAATGCAATCATCGACAACTTCATTTTCACTTGTCCATCCTTGCACTACTAAAGTTTTTTCTAACTTAACTTCATAGCAAAACCTAACCTTAATCTATAGCGAAATTTTTTAGGTTGGTAACGCTAGATCAGTTGATATTTTCTGCCGTTGCTCACCTCTTAAATTCTACTTTTTTTAGTAACAAATTGAATCAATTCTTGATTAATTTAGGCATAATTCATGCTATATCGTACGTACGAACCTAATTTATATAAATCATTGATTTTTCACATATGCCAGGATTCAGTTACGCAAAAAAAAACTTTAATTTTCTTTCAAGTTTGTGGCTTATACATCACTAGTTCATAGAACAAAACCACGGACCATTGTGATTTGAAACTCAAAATATTAAAGTTCATATATGCGGGCTCTTACCAGTATTGAATAAATAAAGGAGAGACCTTACTGATTTTCTAGTGCTGGTCCAGCTGAGGTATAGTAATTTTTCGTCCAATAGAAAATTCACAATATAACTTAGAATTATTTGTGTAGAACGTTTCAATCATCCCCATAAATGCGATTTTCTAGGTGATCGAATAGCGCGCAAATATTGTAATATAATTTCATATTTGGGAGATTAAAATTATATGACTATTTTGCAATGTTTAATTGGCAGAAAAAATTTTTAACAATATGATTGGTCCGGTCGACCGACCTGAGTAATTTTGACGGCCGGGACAGCCCGAGAGCCGATTTTCAGATAAATCAAGTGACGTATTTACGTCAAAACGTGATCCATAAATCCTATTTTGTTTTTACATAATCGTTTACCGGTATATATTTATTAATGTGTGCGCCTATTTAATTTCCTGAGTCGGAATTTTAAAATGGGAGTAGGATTTTTTAAACTACTTATTGTCGAAATAAGGTAATTCTAAAACCACTGCTAATATAAATTCAAAAGATAACAGTCCGATTGGTGTCAAAGAGGAAAAAATGAAAGAAAAATTATGGGTAACTTTTAAATAAATATAACTGCCAAGGGAAAACCTGTAAATACGAAATTTAAATTTTCACAGTACTAAAACTCAGAAAATTCATAATCAGTGGTCTAATTGGTTTAATAAAATTTTGAACGGACTGTATATATATACTTGCATTATATTTGTGTGTAAGAATTGTTGATAAATTTCATATGACACAATAAAATCTTTGGTATGCTATGATTAAATACTGCTACAGTATATGCAATAAGTATATTATATAAATAGATAGATATGTACAATAGAAAATCCTAAATTTACAATATAATGTATGATAATCAAACAATAACATTTCTTGACTCCTCATTAAGATTATTATTATTTTCTCCAATACTATCAAAACTCTTATTTAAATTATTTTTCTCATCATTATTTTTATACTCTACATAAGCAACAAATTCACCACTAACACCACTACTAGTAAAATTTGTAAAATCATTATTATCTGCTATATCAGTCATATCTACAAATTCATCTTGTTTGACAACACGTGATGAACGAGATAATTCGAGTTTTTTGATATAATCTATTATACTTATAATGGAGATAAGAAATGATACACCGGACAAGGACCACATGCATGATAAGTTTGTTAAACGGATGTAACAAAAGGTGAGAAGGGATGAAGGTTGATAATTATAGGAAGATGGACACGATAATTCCGGAATTGAAGATGATTCGTGAATTGTAAAGTACGTGTAGGTGACTTTGTTAGGGGTGAAGTTAAATACGTATTAAAATATATATATAGATTAATAATTCGTGAAATGTTAAAAAATGGTAAAATTTTTGGTATGATAATTTACTTACTAGTAACACTGATCCGTAATAATTCTAATAATAAAAATCTGAAAAAAAAATATAAATGTTAGTCGTGAAACGAGAATAGTATAGTAATTGAGAATAGTGATCGAAAAAAGCGCGTACATTATTGCATTAAGAATGAAGTTTCTATTAAATTCGGTATAGTGGTTTAGAAGAATAATGACAAACACCAAAACTAAATAAAAAAAAGATATTTTAAATAAAAAAGATGGTTTATTAACAAATCGATGAAAATAAGCTCTCACGAAGAGTTCAAAGACTAACCGAACGTGCATAACGCCGTTATAAAATATCTACATAAAACATACAAAATGAATTTTTATACGTATAAAGATTATTCTTACAAGATTATTATTACAAGATTATTACTACAAGGTTTATTACAAGTTTAAGAAAAAACTTACAAATACTCAATAACCCAATTAACATGTATAATAACATCTTCATAACGATATTGATTAAGTAATACGATTTTTGTAAGTTCTTTAAAAAATCAAACCATTTAGTATAATGGCATTAAAAAAAAAAAGATAATGCTACGATAGATAATAACATACCTACCTATCCAAGGACTAAAAAATAATATCACTAAATATAAGAAAAGCAAGCACCTAAATAAAATTTCCATAACCCGCTTTTTTTTTTTAAAAAAAAAAAAAAGAAAACCGAAAGTAAACTGATTCGTTCTCGAAACGTCAATTATATTTATTACTTAAAAGAAAGACATTTTTAGGGTACAAAGCCCATTCATGATTAGGATGAAATTTAACGTAAGTTTATGATAAAACCTATGACAATTTTTTTCCCGTAGAATTAACGTTAACTGTTAATTTTTTTTAAGTACGTTGTACAAGCTAAATGTTTTCGGATTTATGTTTCGTAAAGATGCACGAGTACTACAGTGTGCCAAAAGTTTCAGATTTACCAATTTAACTACGTACCGTACGTACATCATACGTATATGCTTTGTATTTTTAAATATACACAGTAAAATAACTAAAATACAGTAATTCAACTAGCATTTAAACTTTCATCTCTGAGTAATATTTACACAAGCATATATAATCTGATTTTAACATTCATTTGTACCTTATTAAGCTAAATTTTTTTCATCGACATTGATCACGCTTGTTCCAAAAGTTTTTTATGTTAATTGATAGAACATCATGTGTTCTATTTCTCCAAAAAAATGTTTTCCCAAAATTATAAAAATGGTTAATAAAGAAATCAACATATTAACATATATATATATATCTGGTATATTTATCGCTACGTACATATATAAAGTTTATATTAATCAATTAAGATAAATAAAAAAAAAATGGTTTCTTATTAAAAAATAGAGTTAATTGCTACATTAATTAAAAAAAATTTTTTTTTTATGAAATTTATCTGATGACTATACCTAGCATACATTCTTTTTTTTTTTTTCCTAGCATACATTCTGTATTGATATACGTATAGACATATATATAATATACATATACGTATATATACATACATATATATCTAATTATATATATATCTATATAATATATATAAAATTTATATATTAAGCAGTCTTATCACGTGAAAGAATTTCTTGAGCTTTATCGATATTAATGTCCTCCTGTTTTATATCATCTTCGTCCCAATAAACTACACCTAAACAATCGACTGTAAGCCAAAGAACGGCAAAAAAAATAAATGCCCACATAGCAATTAAATTTGCAGAACGAATTATACAAGCTGTACGAATAGCTGCAACTCTGTAAGGGTAATCACTCGGACATGTAAACGGTATGTTCCCTATTTCATCTGCTGTATAATTCGTGTATATTACTATTAAAAAAAATTTTTAAATATAAGAGATTGAATTTGATTTGAAATGCGAAAAATCGTAATGTGAAAATAAAAAACTTTTTAAATTACCTGCAGTGAATATCCAAAGTAATATTATAGGACTTGTTTTTTTTTTAAAAAAAAAAGCAACAAAGCGTCAACAAGGTGATGACGAAAAGCAAATGAATAGAATGAATGAATGAATGAATGAATGAATAGAATGAATAGAATAAATAAAATGAATACCTTGACCATTGATTAAACTCATTAGCAGCTTCAACTAACAGTTTATCACATCCTCCTGGTTTACACATACCCTTTATAATGAAACTTGCTGAATTTTTAATTAAATATGCGTTTGTAAATAGCAATAGCATAATATAAGCAATTATTGAACTATTTTATTCAATGAAAATTTTACCAGGAAGAATGAGAGAAATCACCAAGTACCTAAAGTATTTTTTGAATATGCGCACATACAAATAAAATGGGTAATCAAACGTTGAAATATTTTAACATAATTTCCAAGATCAACTTTTATAATATATAGTCAAAAAACAAATATCTTACACAATATCTGAAGTTGTCGGGTTTATACCATAAACAGTGATTTCTGAGAAAATTATCAATTTTGCATATTCTTTGAAACAAAGGTTTGGTTAATTAATAACCGATGTAATAGACGCGTATTCTAAAATAAATTAAACTTACGTAAACACGGGCAAAGGAAAGACAATGCCAGTAATGGTATACCCAAACATATTCTCAAATAGTTTTTTGTTTTTTCTCGATTCATGATGGCCGGAACAAACAAAGCATGTTCGTAGAAAAAAAAATTTTTTTATAAATATAAGGAATGGTGTATATAAAATTCCTTATTGGACTTGTTAACGAACCATATGTAAATGTAAATTTGTAATTCTTGAATAATGATAAAAGAAATGGAATTATAGAGATTTGTAAATAGATTTGCAAATAGATTTGTAAATAGATTTGTAAATAGAGTTGTAAATAAATTTGTAAGTAGATTTGTAAGTAGATTTGTAAATGGTTGTCTATTACTAATGCTCATCGCCTCAACTTAGCCCAAGTAAAAGAAGTTCATTCAATTGTTTGTTTGTTTTATAAGTTTCGCCGAGCCACAGTAAAATATTTGAGTATGAACAAGGATGAACCAGTAAAAGTATTTGAGTATCACCATTAAAAATATTTGAGTATCGGTACGAACAAGGATGAACAAGAACAATCGCAATGCATAGAAGAAACACGTGAATCGATTAAATTGAATCGATTAAATTGAATCGATTCAATAGTAATAGAATCGATTCAATGGAATCGGATCAATAGAATAGAATCGATTCAATGGAATCTTGAGATTTTTTTGTTTGTTTAAAAAATAAATTTATCATTAAATGTATTATTAATCTATATTTTCTACCTTTCGATTCATAACGAAAAACACGAGATTTCAAATTCATATTAAACATCTGCGGAACGTTCCTCACCATAGAACTCAACGTTCGCGAAATCAGGCTTTACACAATCTTTAATTCTCCATAAAATAGCAAAAGCGATAAATAACCACATACAAATTGTATTTGCTATATAAATCTGACAAGATGTTTGATTTGATTTTTTGGAGCATAATATTTGATCGCATGAGGATATCGAGTAGAGTACTAATATATAAAGGATATTTATATAAAGATGATGTGAGTCATTACTTAAATTATAATAATATATTATCAAAAATTTTCACTTACTCGCTGTGAATATCCAAAGAACAATTAAATAACTGTTTAAAGGATATGTTTTTTAATAAATTTTAATAAATTAATTTAGATGTATTGGTAACAAATAAATGGCTTTTACTTTAGATTCAAAGATGGAAATTACTTCGCCAACATTGATAACTTTATTGTTATCATTACAGAAATTCGCCGATGAGTTAAACGTTCACCACAACCGAATGATCCTTGCAAGATTAGATAAGCTAATCGAAAACAAACCAAATTTAAACCGTTAAAAAAAATTATCAACCATTTTACATACTACATACTATAGTTCTTTACCTGGAAGGACAAGTGAAACGGCAAAATATCTATCGTTTTTATTTTTTTCGGTTTAAAGATGTATATATATTTATACATATATTTATAAAATTATTTTTTTTATAATAACTCACGCAAACCATTCAAAGAAGCCTTACATTATTTCAACATAGCTTACTGTTGTATGATCATATATACTTAAAAGAAGGATTATTATTGTGTATTCTTTATTATTCAAGTAATAATAATTATTATTTAATTAGTAAGATAACCATACATTAATAAGAATTTAAAACATTAACTTACGCAAACAAGGGCATAGAAAAGCTAAAATTAATATTGGTATTCCTAAACATAAACGTATCCAGAAATCTTTTTGTTGCATTGAAATCATCGTTTAATTTAAGGAGGAAGAAGTCAGAAATTGTTTAAATATATATATATACATATGTATGTACGTATGTATGTATGTAAAATTTTGCAAAACTTGTTAAAACGTAGAAATCATACAACCACTCTGCTTTTTTTTATTATAAAAAAGAAAAATAAACAGAGTTTCTGAATTACGATCTCTGCCTATTCTTATTTCATAATTCGAATCTCTATCAAGAAAAACATAATTCCTTATTCATTCATTCAAATGATCCAAGCCATCATAATATCGATACTGCTGAGCACTTATTGTTATGACCAAACAAGACAATAAATGCTTTATATTTCTTTTTTTTTTCTATTCACAGCCTCGACAAAGTATCAACAACAAACAGAAGGGCTCGGGTCAATCTTCTTGAAGTTGTTATTTACCTAATTACCTATAATTTCATGTATCAATATCCTAAACTCTCTTGTATGACTCGATAAACATGTGACAGAATAGTCTTTTAACTACTCTAGGTCTACATAATTAATAAGTGATCACTTATTGGAAAATGCAAAGGTTCTAATCTTTATTATCCATTTGTTGCATTTGTTACATTTGTTATTAACGATAGCGATAATTAACGTTAATTGATTTTAAGTTATCCAATAACGATAAGAGAAAATGATTTAACCATATATATTTGATTAAACTATAACGATAACGATAGGGTTGAGTAACTTTCCCAAGTTATTTTAATTGAAGCAAGATTCATGTAACTTATGTAAGTTAATTTGTTAAATAAATAAAAACAATAAACTTATTTCGAAATAAATCGGATATTACCCGAAAAAATCTAAACCATCTTTGTTAGTAATATTAAATATATTTTATTTAGACTACCAAAAACTTATTGTACAGTATATGCAGTCAATTCTCTCTGAGTGCAACTTCTCTAAGCATAGCCTCTCTATTTTTCTTAATTGTTCTATTAATGTATGTTGTTAAAAGTCTGGTTCCAAATGAATTATATTTGAAATTAGTATTTAAAAAAAAATACTATAGAAAAAGATATTGTGCAATTTTTGTTAGTAATTTTTTAGTAATTTGTTAGTTTGTTAGTAGTTTATTAGTAGTTTGTTAGAGATTTGTTAGTGATTATTAAAAATCAAATTAAAATACTGTATATAAAATAAATTATATAAATCTGGGTTTTTATTTAAGCTCTCAAAATCTACTTATACTTTCTTAACCAAACCTCTAAAAAATGCATTTTAAAAAAGTTTATCAGACCTAATTCATTTAACCTGTCACTAACTATAATATATATATACTGTAAAAGAGAATAATATTGACAATAGAGAAAATAGAATCTAACATGATACTGTAGGTAAAAGAAAGCATATATATACAGTACTTGACATATCTTTAAAGTACTGGGTACAATGCAAAAAAATATTTTTATACTGTACAAGTGACACTTTAAATGATATTTTACAGTACTGCAGTAACGGTAACTTGAAATTAGAGTTCGCATGGCACCGTCCATGGACTCAAAATGGCCTGCTGATATTTAAAATATATTTAAAATTTGCCGCCGACTTAACTTTAATCTCAAAAGATCAATTTAAATCAATGGGGGCTGGCCCATGCGGAACTTTACTTGTAATACAAATTATCTTAAAAATTTGTGCCAGAATTGATAAGACTGCAGACATTTGTATAACAAAACTTAAATAGACTCAATCACTTAACGTTAACTTTTTTACTAACGACTATTTACTATATACGTACTATATAACAATTAATAAACTTTATAACTAATTTATATCGATATGTATTTTAAACTTTATTAAATGAACAAAGTTAATCATACCATATTCACTGTATACAAGACCCGGGTCTCTTACCAATTTTAACATCTATCCAGTATCGGTATGAATACTGATACACGTTTTATATTTATAATAGGCAGTCTAGACATATTTGAAAAAAACTAGATTTTTATTAAATATAGATCTCGTAGTTCGCATCCGGCTATACTGTAGAGATGTTAAAACCGTTTTACCGTTACTATATACTTTGAAAATCAAATATATCAAATTACTAGAACTAGTTCAGTTTATATGGTAAAATCTAACCAGTTTAACATCTCTAGGCATACTACATAGTTAACTAACGCAGGGGAATTTAAAGTTGGTGTTGGCCAAGTTTGTACGCACTGTTCATGTTGTATACGTGTAAGTGATCAAGATTAGATAATCTAATATTTGAATTTGGTAAGCGAATATGTGATGCATAAAGACGTACAGTACGTGACGGTAATATAAAAGGAAAGATAATAAAGTGGTAAAATTTTAAATTTCTTGTGGTCAATCATGTATATTCACCGTAGTACAATAACCAAAAAAATCAAATGTTATTATAATTATTATAATCACGTACAAGTATCGCACGTATCAGTATGTACATACGTCGTACGTACGTACCGGTACGCACTCACGCAAGCCTTTGAGTTTGCCAAATTTTCTAGGATTCATTCCGAAAAGGTAAAGTGGCAGTAAAGATAAGGCAGATCTTTAGTATTTTCGAATTTTCGAATTTATCGTTACGTACGTACATACGTATGAAAATTTAAAATATAAATGTACTTAGAAATATACTATACAAGCAAAAGTTAATAAAGTAATTACGGAAAGTTTATCTATGTAGAATTTATATAACTTTTACGTTTGATTTTTGTTTGATTTTAGATTGGAATAGTTTAATTGAGTTCTTTTATGAGTTCTTTTATGAGTTCTTTTATGAGTTCATTTATGAGTTCTTTTTAGTTTCTTTTAGTTTTTTAAGAGAATTCTCTATGGATCCAGCCGGGCAATTCTCTGAAGAGTAATTAATAATGAAATCTCCTTCTTTCCAATCTTCAGGTGACGAGTTAAGTGGATACTCTTCATGACTTAGTAACAACATCTGTTAAAGTTATTAAAATGATAAAAGGTAATAATAGTTATTAAATAAATATATATATATTAAACCAAATATTAAAATATATAATGGATATTAAAATAAATAAGTATATATATATTATTAAAATAAATATTAAAATAAACGTACGCGTTGTTTAAAATCGGGAAATTCTTCTAAAAGCGTCAACCTTAGCATCTCCAACTATTCTATTTCCAAC
>CAJVPZ010000356.1:0-20393 GCA_910592135.1 Racocetra fulgida | reverse complement strand
CATCATGGCTTGTCCTAATATTTTAAGTTTTTCACTAATATTAAAGCTTGAATTACATTTTGTTGTCTACTAAACTTTTATAGTTATATAATAAAAACCTAAACTATTCAATGAGTTGGTGAATAAACAATTTATCAGAATTCTCCTGTTCCTGGTTTTAGCGCAACTGCGTTGCGCAGCTACCTTATTTATAATAGAGGTAGGAAGAGCAAGATGCTGAAGAGACTATTGAAGAAGAGTAAGATTAACAGAATTATAGGCTTTACTCATATCTTGAGATAGAAGCCAAATTGCTTTTTGATTGCAAAGTGTATCTTCAGTAAGATTGTTGAGTATATAGATAGGCTATTGTAAGTTAAGGCAATATAGTTATATAGTGAAAGAATTGGGTACTGTAAAAATATATTGTTAATTCTATTGGTAATGATTTTTGTATAAACTTTACAAGTGTGTTCAATAAGGCTTATAGGACGAGTAAGATTAAGATCACCATTAAATGTATTGCGCTTTAGAATAGAATATATCCTGCTGTGCTTCTATTGTTTAGGGACATGGCTTGAAACAAGACATCGATTGAATAAAGCAATTAAGGCTTTGATGTAAGTAATATCTATATGCTTAAGCATTTCATAGCTAATGCTTATAGGACCACAAGCTTTTTCATTAGGAAGTTTTGCTATAGTTTGAGATACTTCTTCTTCTGAAATAGGAAGAGTAAGAGAATTATATCACTGAGTATTGATATATGTTTGAGGTTGGTATTGTGCAGACCAGAAGTTACTAAAAAGATTTTGATTAATAGATCGATAAGCTGTCTAGTTAAGGAAATGTAATTGTATATGTTGCTTAATAAGGTTTGGGTCTGTAATAAATTGGTTTGGAAGTTTAATATTAGAAAAGTGAATAGGAGCTTAGTAATTATTAAGAATACTATTGATTGCTTGTTTGGGTTTTGCAGTAAGTGTTTCGCATCTTTTCTCAGTTGCTTGTTTGATTTGTTGTCGAAGTAAAAGAGAGTTTTCAATCTGGCATGCATTATAAAGTTGCTTCCAGATTTCTTGTGCATGTTGAATCTATAAAGAGTATTGAGAAGAAGTAAATACTTGAAGATCACAGTGAGACCTTGAATTGATATTGTGAATCTTGAAATTGATAAAGTTAGTGTCTATGCTGTTATTATTGTTTTTAACAATTTTAATTATATGGCTGAGTTCTTTAAGTGATAGATAGAGTGAAGTACAGTGAGGTGTGTACTGATAATTATAACTACATTTTCTAGTTATTTTGTTAGGTATTGTATATATTGCTGTGTTAATAATTGAGTGTTCAATTTTGTGCCAAGTGGTTTCAAGGCTTTTATTAGTATCAATACTAAGAGAAGTGCAGTGAGTTAAGGTTGTCAGTAAGGTTGTTAAAAAATTCTGTTCACTTTTTAGGTGACATGCTTTTGTAGTTAAAAATTCTTCGGCAGATGCCAATATGATAGTGTTGAGGTTTGCTATATGCATTAGTAAAAGTTCAGAAAGATAAAAGAATAGATTGATCTCTAAATGTTGAGGTATGGCTATTGTCAAGTTATATAAAAGAAAAAACTAAATATTAAATGAGTCTGTCCAAATGTAATCAATGTGACTTTGGCTAATATTGTTTGACTATATATAGTGTATATTATTAGTATGTGCACCAAGATCATACATATTAGAGTGGTGTAGATAGTTGATAAGACGATATTTGGCTGATGTACTAAAAACATTATCATGTGTATTAAAGTCACCAAGTATGATTGGGTGAAGATTGAGTTGATAGGCTTGTTGAATCCATGCAATAACTGTGTTTTGTGTTTTATTGTGTTTATGCATATCTGTAGATAAAAGATAAATGCCTATGATGCGGAGTTTGATATTGCTTATGAAGAAAAGATCAAGAGCAATTGCTCCACCAGGATGTGTTTGGTAGTTGTGAATGTGGGGTTTAAGATGATTGCGGATCATAATAGCAGTTCCTTTGGTTGAGCTATCAGAGTTAGCCCAAAAGTAGGTAAATAAGTTGTTATTACAAAAATGAAGGTTTGTAGTATTGGCAATTTTAATTTTGGTAATACATGCAATATGAATATTATTGTGGAGACAATAATTCTGCCATGCTTCTCTTTTGGATATATTGTTAAAACCTTTAACATTATGAGTAGCAATTGTTAAATGAAGATCTTGAGGTTTTTCTGCAGATATAGAAGTTTGTGGTATAGATATTAATGGAATATAACTAGTAGATGTTGGAAGTAAAGTAGATGAGCTTGAGATATTATCAGTAGGATTGTATAATAGTGGAAGTAAATCTGCAGGTAGAGATTCAAGTTCTTCATCAGAGGTTGTAGATAATAAGATTAGTGATGTGTTTGTATAAGATTTAAGAGGGTATATTATATATATCTAATGTTAATGGTAGAATAAGATTTGGCAGTAATCTAGTTTCATATGGTGGATAAATATATGCTTCTTTCCTGTCTTTAGATAGTGAGATAGCAGCAAATTTTTTGAGATGTAGAGTATAAATACTAAGATGAGAATAGAAAGATTATAATGTTTGGGGTCTTTTAAGAAGAGGAAGTTTGTGATATTGTAAGTATTTGTTATAGCATGCATTCAAATCATAGAAGTCTAAAGATGTTGATAATGATTTGGACAAATAGTCTTTTGCAGAATCACTCGCCATTTTAAGCCCGGTTCTTATGGCTGCGAAGAGTGCTATAGTCTGCTCTGTACATTGAGTCTGACCATCATTATTTTGGTTCTCAGTGTAAATGGACTTACCACCTGACTACTTATATTATTCTCTTTTAGAAATAGCCCACAATTTGTAGAAGACATTATTGTTCTAAAAGCGGTGGCTGTATTCATGGTATCTGCAGAAGAGCTTAACAAAAGGACTATAGGATTGTATAGAGATTAAAGAGTTTGAATTTGAAACTATATTTGAGTAAAGTTTCTTTTTTGAGAATGTTTGTTCAGGTGTTTGTTGTTTAGATGTAGTATCAGTCATAATGGTATCTTTATTAGGTTGGGTTGGTGGGCTAGTGGCTAGTTTAGAGGTTAAGTTTTGTTGTTAAGAAGTTAAGTTCTGTTGTTGAGAAGAAGAATCAGGTTTGGTAGCAATTTTTGAAGGTAAAATAGCTTTTGGAGTTGGAGTAAAGAAGATATTAGGAGAAATTTTAGGTGTTTTGAAATTAAATTTGAACTTGGTATGAAGAATTTTTTTAGCTTCAGAATAAAATCTTTTATTATAGAGATCTCTAAGATAGGTGATGGAAAGTTTGTCGCCAGTTTTAAGATATGAAAATATACCTGAACTCTGGCAAGAAGGTTAGTATTAACTAGCTTAGCTATAATTTTGTCAATAGCTTGTTGAAGGTAAAGATTATCAATCTGATCATTATGTATAGCGGCTTTTAGATATGCATTAAAGTAGTAATAGAAGTAATAACCTTGGCGTGGATAGTCTCTTTCACTATTATTAAGTTTCATAGATTTATCTTCAGTAGTAGCTGCGAGTTTTCAAAGGAAGAAAATAGGTGTAGGTTTATAGAATGTAGCTTCATAATCATCTCTTTTGTTGAATATTGTAAAGTCAAGAGTAGGATGAATAGTTAAAGGTTTTAAATTGTATTTGTTTTTTCTGGAGCTGAAAAGTGAATAAAGGAATTGGTAAAGAAAGTACTAGCCAAATTTTTAACATTGTGCTCTTTGTCTTGTGATAAAGTAGTACACTTATCCACTTAACAAGTATGGATGTAATATAAAGTGGCTTTGAAGTATAATTGTTTGTGTTCACAAAAAGAGTCAATTGATAAAATAATAAATTGTGTTGGGAGTAATTCTTTATATGTATGGGAAAGTTTAAGTGCAATTTGGTGTTTTATATGCTTATAGGTTTTTTGTTTATCAATATTAGAAAATTGTCACTTAAATGTTTTGAAAAATTTATCGAACCATATATTAAGTGCAGGTAGATATTTTTTAAGAGATGGAATATGAAAAGTTTCTATGAAAGATTTTTTAGAGATGTTGAGGGCAACATTGATATTGAATTTATGATCATTCTGAATTTTGAAAAGAGGTTGGTTAACGTTATCCTCACTAATATAATAGTGAAGTTTGAAGCGTATTAGTCATATTTCAAGATCTATATAGAATTTGTTAGGGTTAATAGTTTGGTACTTATTATAAAGAATAAGATGGAGTCGAGCAAGATTAAGTGCAACTTGTTTATGGTTGGCAAGTGAATAAAGTGAAATAGAGCTGTGTAATGCAAAAATGCTTGGGTAGTTAAGTTGTATAAAAAGTGTAGTTGTGAATTGTTTGAGTAAAGAAGTAAAGATTAAAAGAAGAAGATCAAATGGAATAGTTATAGATCTATCAATTGAAGGATTGTGTTCATAGATGATATCAGTTAGAAACTTAGGTTTTTTTCTTGCCATGACTTTGACAAGATATATATAGTTAAACTTAGAAGCAGGTTTGTCATCAGTAGCAGGTTTAATAACTTTTCCAGAGTATACATCAATAAGATGAGTCTTAAAAAAATCAAAGATTTGATAAGCTATAGCTGTGTTAAATTTTGTATGTTTTTCCATTTCCTTTGTAACAGGAAATTCTTTAAACCAATCAAGGTCATTAGTTGTATCTCTTTGTTTTTGTGAAGATTTGTTTTGGTTTTGATTTTGTTTGTCTTGGTGTTGTTGATGTTGTTGAGTAGTTGCTTTTTTAGAGGTAAGAGTTTTGTAAATTTGGATTTTATCTTTAGAAGATAGTGTTTTAAGTTTAATAAGAGAAGTGATAATTTGTTGTTTGGGATTTAAAGTAGTTTTGAGATAGAATTTAAGGAGAGTAATAGCGATTTGGTGTTTAAAAGTAAGTGGAGAAGAATTAGAACATGGTTTAAGCTTAATATCAAGCAATTTTGGAGCACATAGTCGATGAATTAAGAAGTTTTTAAAGCTATATGATACTGAATAGTCTGGTGCATAATTGCTTTTTCAGTTGCAACACAGTGAAGGTTTTTAGCTTTATAAAGAAAATATGTATGATAATGTTGAGAATGTCAATGATAGCATTTGGAGTTAGATCGGTATGGAAATTAAAAAAAAGAATTCATGGATTTGAAGGATCTGATTCTTGTAAAGTTTTTTAGAAATTGGAGAAGATGGAAGTTCATCTGTAATAAGTCTGAAACGTTTAGTAGAGATAGTAACTATGGTTATAGCAGGTGATTGACCAAGTGTTGTTTAATGATTTATCTTATAATATCTAGAAGTAAAGCTAGTATGATATTTGCTAAAAAGACATGTAGCAATAATAGGTTGCTAAAGAATACAAAATAATGCTGTTGTTTTTTAAGTACTTCACATGCAGTAGATCGTGCATCAGATGATAAGACATAAAGAGATTGAGGTTTGTCTTCATGCATTCCAACACCAAAATGGTTTTGGTATTTGGAGTAGTAGTAGTCGATGTTATAGGAATCTGGTTCTTGAGATGTTAAAGTAGGTATGGTGGCAGAATAGATATGAGGATGTGATGAATAGAGTTGTGGCAAATAAGTGAATGTGACAAATAAGAGGTGTAATATATAAATGGGTATGACAAATAAGATATCATCTGATGTGACAGTTAGGTGATCAACGTGATCAACGCAATCAATGTAAAACTAAATTTGTATAATTTATTTAAAAATAAATTACTAAAATTAGATTAAATTTAAAAATAAATGAAACAGAGATTTAAATTGTCTAATCTGATTTGTAATGTTGATTTATAATCTTGGATCTGAAATCTGGGCATCCTAGAAGACCATAATGCCTCCCAAAAAGAAAATTTTTTAGCAAAAATTAAGTGCAATTTTTGTAACGAAGTTTTAAAGTATTTTAATTGTAAAATTATCAGTTTTTGACCATTTGTAATGTATAATATATCATGAATGAGCTAAAGAATCCTTTTGTCTTAATAAGCTGAAGCGATTTACTTAGTAAAATTTCGAGTTTTCTTGAAAAAAGCAAAAAAATTAAATTTAACTATATCTCTGTTACAAAGAACTTTAGAGATATAAAACTAAGCTGCCTATATATAAACTTTTGTTAAGAACAATTTTACTTAGGCATCCAGAATGTGATTATTTAATAAAATATTGAGAAAAGTGCAATTGTTTTTAGAAAAAACTTGGTACAAGTGATCGTCAGGAAAAGTTAGTGATTTCCAGATTACAACCTTCAAAATTAACTTTTATTTTGTTAAATTATTTATATAATTTTTAATTTCACAATGTGTATACAAAGTTACTGCATTTTTTTCATAAATATAAGCAGTACAACTTTACATTTAATACAGATCGCACAAAACAATACACAATGGATTATAATGGCAGTACTAAAGAAATTGAGATAGCAAAGTAAAAAAATGTTTACACCACTATTACAATATTTATTTAGTAATTACTAAAAAAACATTTTAAATACTAAAATTGTGTATAATTCAAATTTTACTTTACTAATTAATAAACGCATCTAAATAACATATATACTAATACATTAGAGTTTAGCAGCATTCTTTTAGGCTTTATTAACTTTTCTAAAGTTTATATTAGGTGAGATTATCTGTAAAAAAATGTAAAAAGAACTGTTTGCAAGTAACAAAAAAACTAAATCATATTGCAAATTATGCTTCAATAATAACTGAAAATTTCTTGCTTTTAGAAAAAACAATGTAACAAGTGAACAGTAGTAGTGATATAATACAACCAGATAAAATTCAATTAAACATTGATTTTTTATATTAGTTCAGAGCAGATTTAATTAAAAAAAAATAAAAAATTCCTTTTTCAAACTTTATTATCATATTAAAGATTAAGTAATCATTAAGATTAATCGAATTTCTTCATTTTCTTTTTTGCAATCTCTTACTTTGCTTAATTTTTTGAAGCCTTTGAAGTTAAAATGGATCAAAGAGAATATCTTTTAGCATACAGACTTGGGACACTGCAACAAATGAAATACCAGTGGCATATTCATTTTTTCCAAGATTGATTTTAGCACTCGTCAGTATTAGCCCTTGGCTTTTATGTATTGTAACAGCCCAAGCAAGGCTGAGGGGAATCTGTAAATATGAGCAAGTTACTGTATTTGTATTCTATGAGTGTCAAATAGAAAAAACTGTAACAATTTTTTTTCCTTCTACTAATGTAATTGCAGGACCATTGTAGGCGTTAAACTCTACAAAAACTATGATAGGAAGTAAAGGTAGTCATTGATCTTCTTTAAATAATATATTATAGACTGTTCCTATTGGATCATTAACTAGCTCAACTTCTATACACAGGTTCACTCTAAGCATAATACGAGCTCTCCTAGCTAACAAAAGTTTTGATTCAAGGCCTTTACCACTAGTATAAACAGCTTGAATCCTAGCAATAGGTCTATTTAATAATTTTAATATGTATTATTAATTTTCTCAACTTCAACCTTTCAAGTTAAGATATAGGTTGGGGCCATTTCACCGACAATCATTCTCCTAACATATTAATTTGCTAACAACCCCTTTACCAAAAGGTCATTTTCCTGACATCTTAATTTATTGACAATCCTTTTACCTACAAAATCATTTCACTGACAGTTATTTGACCGACAGTTATTTCACCGAACAGTTATTTCACCAACAATAATTATTATTACGTATTTTATGATAAAATATATAATAATAATTATTGTTGGTGAAATGACTGTTGATTAAATGACTGTCGGTAAAATGATTTTGTAGGTAAAAGGATTGTCGATAAATTAGGATGTTAGGAAAATGACCTTTCAGTAAAGAAATTGTTGGCAAATTAATATGATGAGAGAATGATTGTCAGTAAAACAGCCCAACCCTTAAGATATATATAGCAGTTGCAAATTGTTGAGAATCTATTGACATTATGTCAGAAGAATGCTTGAATTGTGTGCTATGTGTCTTTCAATTATCAATTGTTGATTCACCATCCCTTAATCGCATTAAAATATTTCTAAAATGACACTGTTTATTTGAATCTTCTGCTTGATGCTAAACAATATTAAGTTAATAAACCTCCTGAAACTGTCTATAAGCTGCAATACCATCATTTGATAACAAATCATGACTAATGGTTTACCAATACATTGACAAATCGAGCACTGATGGAAGTTGGCCAAAATCACCAACTAATATTACTAATCGACTACCAAAAGTTTGATTCTGATTTTCAGAAAAGGCTTGATATAATTGCATATTAATTAAAGCAAATATGCGACATCCGGCTATACTTTTCTTATCAATTATTATCTATTTTACACTATTCAATTTTTTTTGTAGCTGCTTTAAACTTTCCTCTCTTATATCAAAGTCAGTACTATTTACTGGAATGGAAAGTGCTGAATAAATAGTTGTTCCATGAATATTAAATGATGCAACTCTAGTTGGCGCAAGCACAATAATAGGAGAGTTTTCAACATTATTTCTCTTTGCCATCCCTTGAAGTAGTTGTAGAATTGTGTTAATCAGGTACAACTTGCCAGTTCCTGCAGTTCCTATAATAATTATTCTTATCGACTCAATACTAACACCCATAATAATACTATTATAATGTGACTCAAGTTGTTTAAAAATCTTTAGTTAATTTTCATTTAAGGTTTGGTAATCTATAGCATTATTATCTAAATTTTCTTTATTATTAGAGTCACTGCTATGAATTTGCTGTATAAATGTATCTACATTATCGAGATCTAGGTTTAGAAAATTTCGCCTGACATTATCAACCCAGTTATGATTTTGATCTGTATAACTTAAACCCAACCAGAAAAACTATCAACAATTGTATTCAGACCTATTTTAGCTAAAATCATCCAATCATCATGAATTTCTTCATCATCTTTTTTTGGTTGCTTATTCTCATCATCAAACCTCATTAAAAAAGTCTTCCAAATTTTATATAGATGATCTGAGAAGATCAGTTATTCTGACTTTAATCTTCGCAAGATGTTGATTAAAGAGTTTAGCTTATATGACAGTATGATTTTCAATTAGCTGTTCAAGATTTCTGTGACAGACATAAAGTAAGACTTTTACATAGCAGAATTCTTTTCACTGAGGGCCATTTTGTTGAGACAATGGTTTTGGCCAAATGCGTTTAATGTTTTTACGATTATATTTCTTTTACTTAATATTACAAAACTTATATCTCAGATATAGTTGAAATAGAGAGAGATTTTTAAGCTTAACAGATCTACTCTAATATCTTTATAAAGGAGATTGCATTGTATGTCCAGTTTGACTTGCTAATACAAAATTCGCATTTTTAGTACCACAAAGCTACTGAGATGATTCTTTATTAAGATTAAGGTTACAAAGCACTAACTGGAAAATAAAGCAGAATACAAGAAGAAGATGCATGTTTCTTGTGCTAATATGTCATGTTCAGCAACTGTATGAAGCAATAGTCATTGAAAAGCACCAAGAGAAGAGTCTGAAGGTTTGCTTTCACAAAGAATTTTATTTAATAGTTCTGCGAAAGTTGAGAACGTGGCTCAGATTTACTTGCATATTTAACTACATATTGAAGAGCAGCATAAATATTTAAAATAGGCTTTAGATCAACATTTGCATACTATCCCTGAAGCTGAAGCCAATTATGTAGATTTATGTAAGGATCATTTCACATTGTGAAGAGTTCCAGATAGATATTGATCTCAGAAATAATGGTATGCTCTATAATATCTTTAGAAAATTCAATTCAACTTTGTTGCCAACTCTTCTTTACATAAAGACAATATGCAGTACTACATCATATATAATGTTGAAGTTTGTTAATGATCTCAATGTAATTCTGTAAGTCGTCAGATAATTTTTCCCTGCTTTTTTGGCACAGATGATGATTAGGTACAGGTGCATTGAGTTCAGGATTAATTGTAGTAACTAATGAATTAAAATAATTAATTATTGTATTCATTTCTTTATTATTTTTCATCCTTTCCCAATCAAACTCAGCACATCTTTCATTTTTCTGATACCATATACATGAACACTGCCGCAATGCTGCCATTTGAATCTATATTAATAATCCTTTAAAGCCCACTTAGGGACTAAAACCTTTTCCAAGAATACTTTGAATCTTTTTTCAAAGAACCAGGTGGTAATTTGAGAATTATCTATTAAATCTTGATGACAACGCTTACTTGTATCTTGTTCTGATTCGCCTTCAATTTGATGCTCACCATGCAGCATAAGCTTATGAAGTTCTGGGCAGTATAAATCAGCTGCCTAAAAGTAAAAAAAATTATCCTACATGTTTTTAACTATTTAATTATATCCGATAATTCAAAAAGTTATCTTTTCCCGAAATGTTGTGTTCTATACAAATCTTCTCCAAAATATAATACTTTGTCAGCAAGATGACTATTGCCATTTACTAACTTTTGAACTTCTTCAACACTAAGTTGTATACTATTTTAATACTGCTTTATATAGATTCTCTCTTTCTGTAATGCTTTCCATCTCATTTGTGAATTTAGAGCAAAATATCGCTATCAAGGATACTGTCTAAACCTTCTATCCGTGTATTTAAGTAAATGCTTAAAATATTCAGCTGGTTTGACTTCTTTGCATACTCTGTATGAAGATCTGCATCACCTGATAGATACAATGTTAGAAATGTACAAGCAATATAACCAGAAGTATTAAATTTATTAATAAGAGTTTTTTCTATATTCAGTTATATAATTGCTTCAGAATCAGTTTGCATTCAAGCAAAAGTGTTATTAATAGCATCTCTTTATTATATGATGGAGCAGGTGTAGAAACGAAATTGCATGTAATTATATCAGCATGAGCATTATTGGAACAATAGTTTTCTGCATCTGAAGAAGTTTTTTGTTTTTGCTTTGGAGTTGCGGAAGCAGATCTTCAACTAGTCAATCATCAGTTAAAGAATATAGCACATTATAATTGATGTCAATGATTGTTTGCCTTTAGCCAATAAAATGTTTGTTTTACAGTAGAGTGGTGGATGTTGAAATTTCTGAATGCTTGCTGCCCTCTCGACGACTGTCACCTAACAATTAAAGTTTCTAATGATAAGAGATGCCTCGGAAGTCGAGTTACAAATTCTTTTACATCTTAGAGAAAATTAATTACATTTCTGTAATATGCGTATTAACCACCATGTAAGTAATATACAGACACAATAGGGAAAACTTGGGCTATTAACATTTTTTAGATTTCAGTTAGACCTTTAATTCTACTAGCATATCACCAGGATCTATATTATTTTCATCTAAGAATCTCTTTATTTCATCTTTTTCATTATAACACCGTCAACATTCTCTTCTAACTAGAGTTATTAAAGAGAAAGTTCTTTGCATGTAGAGCAAAAGCTAAGAATACAATTATTCATCTCAGTATGAAATTTTTTTAGAAACTTGAGGTCGAATTTGGAGAGCTGTTGAACATATAATGTGTTTTTAGGATGCACTACACTTTCTGTTACAATACTATCATTTCTTTGTTTAGTAGACCCTAAAATCAGTTTTCTTCTTTTTCAAGCACTTTTACGCATTTTGCCAAACATTGTTCACACTCTTCAGCAGTTTTAAACTTTTATTTTTCTAGTTGGTGTAATCTATTATATTCACGATTCAAAGCACTTCATTTGAATTTTCATTTTTCTTGCCCTTACATCTTAGTGGAACACTACTCATTTTTGCTTGTTACAGGATTTTTTAAATTATTTATTTATTAAACCGAAAAAGATTAAATATAATGCGAATTACTTTAAGCAGACAAATATTTATACAAATCATTAGAGACTGCACTCAGTATGCAAATTCTTACTCAGATAACCGCACATTGTTTTATACCTACATTTTAACACTAATAGTTTAATTGTTTCTATACCACCCTTAAAGTCAGTATTGTTTGCATTGTTCCAAACACATTATTAAAAAAAACATGTGATGTCTGTATTGTTATTTGCCAATAGGAAGTACAAGTTGCACATAAAACCAAAAAACACATATTACAAATGATTTTTTTATACAATGCACTTATGCAGAATTATTAACACAGCTTAAAATCATCAAAATAATATCTAACAACTATTATTAATAATCTTTATTCATTTTTCATAGTTATACTTTCTCAAGACATTAAATTATGGTTGATTTTAATTTAATATAAATGACACTGGTCTTTAAAGAGTGTAGAATTCTTCCAGATTTAACCTTCATGAAATAATTTTCTAAATATATGATTAAAATATAATATACTATATTTTAACTATGTATTAATAGAAAATTTAACTATTATACATATTTTATATGATAATTTACTATAATATAATTTTATTAAATTCTTGTATTTCCAGATGCAGAGTAGTACTGTATACTGGCACACACAATCACAAATACAAATACATGTACACAAACACAAAAACAAACACTATGAACAATTAAGATCTTTTGCAGAACATTAATGCAGCTGCCACCTTACTAAAAGATACATCCATTGTAGTTAGTAAGGAAATGAGGTATGGAGGCGGACAGTAAAGCCTCTATTAGAGAACAGAATGGGCTAAACTAAACCAAGAAATTTGTAAATTGGGCTGGGCATAGGCTCAGTTCGGGCCTAAATTTTTGAGCCCATTATTATTTGGGCTGGACTTAGGCTAGATCCACTAAAATATCAGGCTAGATTTGGGCCTATACAGCCTAATAATACCTGATAACTTTCTAGTAAATATTACTATTTGCTAACAGTTAAGAGAAATTCAATTGTTAGTAATAGTTGAAATTAACTATTCTACTTTATTATTTGATCAGAAGGCTTTGTTTTACTTCATTTTATTAGGTAAAGCTTCTGAAAATTTTTTATATTTTAGCCTTATATAGCCTAACACAAACTATAAAGAAACTATAATAGTAGTGCAGTATGTATAATTCATTTTCAACATCTAAATGGCTAGCAGAAGTGATCAGCAAAGCAGAAATTTTATCATACAGTTAGTAATATGCCGTTTATATAATAGCTCAATTTTTTTTGCATACAGTATGTACAGTACATACAATAAGTACAGTATATACAGTATATATAGTATATAATTAGAAATAGTATGCATTATTACTATAGCAAAATCTTTAATACCAGAAACAGATTGATGAATATCACGAAGTATATAGCTTATTCAAGAAAGAAATTATGTGCGTACCAAAATCTAATACCTGATTTGTCATCGTGATCATAGTTGTCACATCTTGTATATTCTTCACTTACTATTAAAATCACGATCCGCCTTCATCAAAGCCATAAGCTGCATTGTAAATGATTATCCACTGTTAAAATCTCTGCTAGTTCATGAATTTACGCTACAAAATCTGAATCCACCCATTGCTAAAATCTTTAACTTATTATTATTTGAATTGTAAATACTAATTAACTTACTTATTTAAATTACTAATTTACTTACTGCTAAAATTAACTAACCGATCTACTGTTAAAATAATAAACTTACTGCTGTTCAAATTACTCACCCATTTTTAAAATCACCAACTCCTATTGTTAAAATCATTATTCAACCCACCATTAAAATTGTTAATCACCAATCATTGCAAATCACTAACTTACCATTCATTTTTTAAATTATGACCTTACCCGTCATTGAAATTATAAAATATAGAAAACAGACAAATAAATCTTCACAGTATTAAATATTAGTATAGATTGTTCATTATTCGCAAAAAATGCTTATTGACTAAGCTATACAGATACATGTTAAGGTTTAATCAAACACTAACCATTTATTAACCTATCACCCAAGCTTTATCAATGAAATGGCTGTCAATAAAATAATTTATGAAAGTGATTTATACTATAATTATAATAAATTTTTTTTTTATAGTCAAGGTTAGCCTCTTTGGCTTATCGCTTTTATTAGATATTAGGATCATGTGGTGCTCTTATCAAAGGAGCCTCAGACAAGTACATTCTGATGAAGATACATTCTAGCCATATCTGCACCTTTTGGGTGCTTAATTAAGTATACTACCTATGTGCTAGGTGCTACACTAGATGCCGTACCTATAACCTACTATTACTTGAGCTACCCAATTAAACCCTCTGATTTGAGTTTCCTATGTCAATCTATCTAACTCACCCAGAACATGTGATACATAAGTCAGTCCAAGTTCTAAGATCGTTGCATCTACCTATAGGACTACTGGCATGGTTAACCGATTCATCCTCGAGTGATTACCTGCTAATTATATTAAATTTTTAAAGCAATGACTGAAAAATTTCTTATTGTTTTTTTTATATATATTGTGATTAAACATATTTCCTAATACCAAATAAAGCTTCCCATTTTGGTTTTAGTGCGACTCTGTTGTGCAGCTACCTAATTAATAAACATAAAACAGACCACATATAAATGATCAGTAAATTTCTCATGTACAGTACATACAGTATTGTATGTGGCATATTACTAGTCACAATAGTAACAACCCAGCCAGGTTGGATGATTAGATAAACCAGTGCACAGCAATGCTCAATTTGTTTAAATCGGATATATGAATAAAGTTGGCATCATGTAAGAAAGCATATGCATACAGATAAGTTTAGATTTAATCAATTGCTCAATTAGGAATTATTATATTTACTGATAGTAGCTTATTCTCAGTTGAATACAAAGAGCAACTTCTACAAAACTATAGGTCTTATCCCACCATAATTAAAAAGCAAGATTCGCATCTGAACCCTCCCAGCCCAAGCAGAATTCTGCCATTTTGTGGCATCTTTAATAATCCATATCAAGTCAGCCTGCTTAATGCAGTGTGGGAAACTACTGACTTTCATCACACGTATCATTATACATCATGAATTCAGCTGATACCTGGAGCAATTATAGTTGCTATTTCTGAAAGCATGTTCTGTCTCAGTTTAAACATCAGCTGCACACATATATGCTGCATATTCTCAATAATCATCATCAATAAAGTTTAATATCTGGTGCTGTAGCCAGATGCTTCCAATGAATAATAAATAAATTCACCATACGTGTAATGCTTTTCTATAATTTTATACATATTGCATATCACTAGTTTTGATTTTGGGTATGTATCAGCCTAGTACTATTTTTTACAATTACAATGGGCTGGGCTTAGGCCGAGCATAGTTTAAAATTAAAACCCAGCCCGGCCTGTACTTATGAGCTTTTTTTTTTAATGTGTTAGGCTTGGGCTTGTAAATATTTTTTGGGCTCAGTTTTGGGTCTATGTAAGCCTGGCCGACCTGGCTCATCTGTCTCTAGCCTTTATATGTAGAAAACTATTTATATGATGGTTAGACCCAACATATAGAGCATACTATGGAATCCTGTGCAACTGTGAGAATCGAGCTTGAAACAGCTAGCAACTCTGCTACAACAAATTTCTTAATTACTACCACCTTCCATTACTTAAAGAACTACAAACGATCAACTCCTTTTTACAACACCTACAACAAAACAATGCCAACTATCTGGCTGACTATAGTTTTATTACTATTAATAGTGACAAAACTGAAGCACATATGTATCTACTACACAAACTTGATATACTACAAAACCATTATGCTCTATCAACTCATAACTCTCAAGATATTCCTCTAAAATTACAATCTAATATACCTACATATCCATCTACCTCTTCTACCTCTCCAGTACCTGAATCTTCACTTAAGCTCAATATTGCAACACACAATATTCAAGGATTTAATATACCTAAAAAAAGACTACTATGGGAAAACTACTGTTTAACACACAATTTACATATTGTTAGTCTAACTGAAACCAAAATTTTTAATACAGCACCTACTAAGTTCTGAAACTCTTTACACTACACCTACTTCTGGTCTAATCTACCAGAATCCAAAGAGAGCACATATATTATGGTTCATAACAATATTAAACCTCATATATACAACATTATAACTCACCCTGAAGGTGCTATTGCAGTAGATCTTTATTTTAAATATGATTACAAACTTAGAATCATCTCAGTATACCTCTCCTCTACAAATACAACTGCTCGTAAGCTTACAAAAACAAAGCCATAACATGGATTCAACAAGCCAAACTTGTCAATCTTTATCCTATCATACTTAAAGACTTTAATATAAATAATGATACTACAGTATTATCAGCTATCAAATTCAACTACTTAACTATCTACACAATATAAACATGTATAATTTAGCTGATCATACTAACAACTTACAAAATATCTAGCATAGCACCAGATACCACACTAAAATTGACTATATATGAGCTTGTGAAGAGCTTATACCATATTTATACAACTTCCAACTAAACAATTCTTCATCCTCTACAGATAGTGATCATTACATCCTCTCTTCTACCTAGATTTTTCTATTTGCCCTATCTAAAACCAGACACAAAAGCAAAAGCAAATGTAGAGTCTTCAACTACAAAGCAATGTCTAAAGAAGATTGAGAAAATTTTACAGAACAAGTAAATATCAACATGATCCAACACAAAGTTCCAATAACAACAAATACATCTGAAAGCTTAGAAACAACATGGTATAAAATTTATACTTGTATCATTAATGCTGCACTTCAACACATCCCTAAAAAAAAGTATACAATTAAAAACTTCTCACATATCTTTACACTAAAAGCCACACAATTACATCAAGATCTCAAAACTATTGGTTATATAATATACCATGTTAAAAAGTACTTCTCTAATCAAATTTCTTTACCAAATAATATTCAACACTTAATAAATACAATTAATAACAAACATGAATTCTCTATTAAACCACCTTCAAAAGAATTATATAATCTTTCAACATGGGTTACAAATACTAAAACATACTAGAAAACTCTTTATAATGCAAGAACCCTCAAAAATGCACAACACTTATGTACTTATATCAAATCTGCAACCAATAAACAATGTGAGCAACTTTTAATACAACCTACAAAAATGATTAACAGCATATTAAATTGACACAAAGATCCAGTATACATTAACAACATTAAAACCACAACAGATATCATCACTAATTCAAAGTGATTAAACAACATATTAGCAACCACTTCAATAACTGGACCGCACATCAACCATTTAATAAAACAATCTTTAACCAGACATGAAAAACAGAATAAGTGTTAATGAAGTTCTAAGTACAATTCAACAACTATCTAACAATAAGGCTTGTGGCCCATTAGGCATTAGTTATGAAATGATTAAACATACTAAAACAAATATGCTACAATCTCTTACTGCATTCTTTAACAGATGTATTTTATTACAATGTTTTCCAACATAATGAAAAAATAGCAGAATTTATCCAATATTCAAAAAAACAAAATTTGATGGTGATCTTAATAATACTAGACCAATTAGTATAATTGAACATACAAAAAAACTCTACACCAAAATCCTTATTAATCTACTAACATCAATCTTTAATATATATACTATACTAAATCTACACAACTATGTTGCACTTCCTGGAAACTCTACAAACAATCCTATATACATTTTAAATAACTTTTTTGAAGATACAAAATGTTGCAAAAAATAAATCTGCTATTATTTCAAGATATGAGTAAAGCTTATGACTCTGTTAACTTACAACTTCTAACTAAAGCTTTACAATGTCTTAATATGCCTATACAGCTTACAAACATCATTACCAACCTTCTACATAATCGAACTAATTAAGTAATTACAAACCTAGATCTGACACCACCTTATATAGTTCAAGATGGTATTGACCAAGGAGAGACTATAATATCATTTCTATAGAGTATATACTACAATCCTCTTATTAGCTATATATATAAACACCACGCAGGATATTCATCCTCAGTTGAATGGCTTATCCAAATTAATCTGATCTGATTCCAATCCTTAACTGCCTTCACTTCTGTCTTAGCATACATAGACAATACTTTATGGATCACTAAGTCAGCAGAACAACTACAACAAATTACTTATTCAGCATCGTCATTCTATATAATGGCTAATATCAAAGTCAATCCACATAAGTCAGTTCTTGTTTCTAATACTAATTCAACTCCTAATATCTACTTCATAAACTCTGATATTCAAACACAACCACAACACACTCCTTTTAAATTCTTGGGTTGCTGGTTTATAGCTACTTTACAATATACAAAACAAATTAAACTTATTAAACTAGGACTTAATGAATTACTCAAAACCAAGAATATAGCAGACAAACAGGCGGTCTACATAATAAATAACATTATCATTCCTATCTCTGAATATCGTATTCATAATATTATACTTCCTTGTACAATATGTAATTTAATTCTTTTATAATATCTTATAGCAACAAAACACAAAGCTAAACTAGCCACAACCACTCCGAACAGCACTATGCTTAATCACAATATCTATGGTATCAAAAACATTTGGGACATCCAGCTTCAGCATCACATTTCTAACTTTCTGCTTAAAATCAATAATTCTCATCTTATGGGTACTAGTACCCATTTTAGGCTTCAGCAACTTAAAACAACCTATGGTCTACTACTAATATCCTTCAACACTCACAACCAGCAATTGATGAACCAAATAAAAATACTACTATATATAAGATTATACAACTCCTGTGGCAACTTCAACTTACTTTACACTCACACCTAACATATTATCAACCTTATATACTTCAGTACTCATATGCTACTATAGAAAAAATTCTTAGTTTACACAAACTATACACTCAGTTCAAAAAGCAATTATGCACCAAATATATTATCTACCTCAAATAACTTACATCTAGTGACAATACTATCCTATTAGACTAAACACACATTTCTCTATGTTTACAACACATACCTAAAGGCCGTAAACTTTATGGTTCACAACACTAGAAAATAAAATAATTACTAATCAACAAACCAGAGAAATTAATTCTCAACTTAACTTACCTAACATCAACTCCTTATCTCTCAGTACTGGTTACTACAAAACCAAATCCAAACCTTGGCTATCACAGACACTGACAGTAAACATTCTCAAAATATTACTCTTGGGAAAGCAAGAAAATACAACAAAGCGATTATGATTGTGATTATAATTGAGATTGTTAAAGCTGGCCAACTTATTATAAATCTGTGTTTGTATTAGCAAATATAAACTCAACTTTAGCAATTTTTGCTTACATTATAATGTAGTAATTAGAAAAGAAATTCTACTATTATAATGAATATCTGTTATAGTATTATATAATAAATGAGTATCACTAAAAGAAAACCTGACAATTTAAATATAACTTATATTTAAATTTTCAGGTTTTCTTTTAGTAACATTCAAATAATAAACATTAAACTGTGCTAAGAAATTACTCTGTTACAGAGAGAGAACAGCCTTAATAGATTTGCTATAATGAGTGAAGAATATATATTCTAATTATTTTTTTTAATAATTTTATTTAACAATCTTTAACTTTAATATAAGCACTATTTTGATATAAGTGAATACTTGTAATTATAACCTTTTGGTACTATAACAGAACTCGAAGTTCGAGATTTCTAACAAAAAATAATTATAACTTTTTGATACTTTAACAGAACTGAAGTTTGAGATTTCTAACAAAAAATAATTATAACTTTTTGGTATTTTAACAAAACTCAAAGTTCGAGATTTCTAATAAAAAATAATTAATTAATTTTAATTAGTAAAAATTAAACTCTTATAGTGATAAATAGAAAGAGTAAAAACAAATAAACTTTTGTCTCAAAAAATACATCCCTAGTCTTAATATACAAGTACTTAGTAATCAAAATTATATAATACAGACAATAGATAACCCTGATTACAGTACCTGAAATTAACTAGTTTATAACTATATGCATAGTCTTAAAATATATATTGATATATAGTTTTGGACATTAAGATTTTATAAACATATTAATCAATTATATATATGATATAGTGATAGCTCTTAATTAATTACCTACTTGAACTTAATTAAACCTGATCAAATCTATATGCAGTGTAAGTTTTAGTATTAAATTATATACATATATATAATCAGATCAAATAGTATAAGGTAACTAATATATATATAAATAATATATTAGTTTATTTTTTCAATAATAAAGTAAACCTGAAACTCAAGGTTTGTTATTGATAAAGATCTGAAAAAATTTTTAATACTTATTTAAACATATTTACGAATGTATTTTATTTATTTTAAAGAAAAAATTCTAATTAGATCAAATATATATTAGGGTTCCGCATTTGATTTGATTTGATTTGATTTGATTCAAATATTTGATTTCAAATCAAATTCAAATATAGAT